>JASDQU010681404.1:134462-144561 GCA_032191745.1 Picea mariana
TGAATACCACTATTACGTTCGTCAATCCAAAAGGTACTACAACGAACTTGTAATGCCCAAACCAAGTTTGAAAGACAATTTTAGGAATATTACCTTCCTTAATCCTTAACTGGTGATACCCTGATCACAAATCAATCTTTGAGAATACCGCTACTTCTTTCATCTGATCGAAGAGATCATCTATTCGTGGCATTGGGTACCTATTTTTCACTGTAGCATGGTTCAAGTCCCTGTAATATATGCACAGCCGTAAGGAACCATCCTTCTTATTCACAAAGATTACTGGTGCACCCCAAGGTGAGACACTAGGCCTTATTAGCCCTAAGTCAAGTATCTCTTTCAGCTGCATCTGCTGCTCACAAAGTTCTGGCATTGTCATCCTATACGAAGTTTTCGAAATTGGTTCTGCACCAGGTTTTAGCTTAATAGTGAAATCAAGCTCCCTCTTAGGAGGTAACCCTGGTAACTCATTCGAAAAAACATCTTTAAACTCTGACAATACTAGGTACTGATCCAAGGAGGGTCCCTTCCTTTCATTCACTACTTCCACAACATACATTCGACACCCTTGCCTCATGCACCGCTTAACCTTCATAGTTGAGATAAAGCGTAGAGACACCCGTCTTCATACACTGTGGATCTCTACTGGCCTTCCTTCATCATCAACACAAAGAACCCTTTTTGCAAAACAATCTACCATAGCTCGATGTACTTCTAACCAATCCATTCCAATGATTAGGTCATACATCTTGAGAGCCGTGACGTATACCTTCAACCTGGTAGTACACACTCCCAGGTTTACTAGACAATTATTAACGCTAGGTCCTACCGTTTTTTTTTCCCCCGAAGCCATCTTGACTTGTTTAAATACATCATGCTCGTAGGATGCCAACCCACTCTTTTCTAATGAAAATGGTGAAATGAAACTATATGTAGCACCAGAATCAAATAAAATTTTAACATTGACATGATTTAGCATACCTGACGATTCCACCACCGGGGATTGATGTTCTACCTGGCCATTATTAACGGTTGCATAAATCTAGTGGATGCCACTTTCTCTTCCCATCGGGGCCTTTCCTTATCTATGCACAAATCCTAATTGTAACTATGGACAATAACCCTGGTAATGGGGTCCTCCACACCCCCAACATGTAACACGAGATGGAAACTGCACACTTCTCTGTGACGGTCTCTGAAATGAGATCCTTCCCCTGGAACCCCTGCCCCTACTAGTTTCTCCCTGAGATGGTCATGGACCTACCTGCATTGTTGGTGATGAACGGGATGTTGCACTCGCTTCCATTGAATTGCCTATGGCGACTGTCCTTGGTGAGACTCTATTACCATATGGAGGTGGCCTAGAGATTCCTCCCTTAGAGAATGTCCTAGGGGCCTTCTCCTTGAATCCAGGGCGATGCGAAAAGGTCGACCTCATACCTCCATTTAATTTCATCTATTCCTCAACATAACGTTCATTTTCGACTACTTTCGCTACTGAAGATGGTTTCCACATTTGTACCATGGCCCTTATCTTACGGTTTAACCCATAGATAAAGTGTTATTCCTGTCGTTGGTCATTATCCATGTATGAAACATACTTCACCAACTCCATGAACCTAATATCGTATTCTTCTACGGTCATGTTTCCCTGTACTAGAGCATGAAATGCTCTCACCTGTTGTTCCTCATAGTAAGATGGTAGATATTTCCTTTGAAACCTTTCCTCAAAGAGTTCCCAAGAGACAGTGTCTGGGGTAAGGTGCAACTGCCTCTCCATGTTGCCCCACCAATCCAAGGCACTGTCTCTCAACTGAAAAATCATTATCTTTGCCTTTGATGTGGATGCATAGTATCTTAAGGAGAAACACCTTGTCATGCCTTCCAACCATGCCTCTGGACGTCCACTTGCATGACCCCCGGTAAAATCTGGAAGTTTGATCTTCTGCAGTTCTCCAGTGATGTCTTCAGGTGGAGGCCCTCCCCCTGAATCCCTTGATTCTTCAGGATTACCCACTCCAGATGGTGGGGGATCCACTTCGATCCATAGTGGTTGACGCCCCTTTACATTCTCATTTATGGCCTCCAAAGAGCACAGAATGAGAGCTAATTCAAGCGATGGTGGGGGTAGCGTTAGTGGTCCCTGCAACGATGCCCCTCTGCCTCGATTTCCTCGAGTCCTAACCATCATGTATAATTGAATCTACATCGACCAAAAGTTTGTGAGGGTGAGTCTAGGACAATTCACATTTGTGTAACTTAAACTCGAAAACAAGGTTAGGCATAAGTTATTTTTACTTGTCTGTAAACAGACGTTACTCTCTTTAGGGGAAGTGGCTAGGTCAGAGTTTTAAGCATCTAAGCTCGATGTCTTTGCCTAAAAGAACTACTGACTCCCTCGCCTGGTAGCTATGCTAGCACTGTACCATATTCTCCATAGTGCATCAAATCCCTTATGTAGTGCTTTATATCATACCTCCTATTATACCCTAACTATTCCCCACAACATGCGTCAAACTCCCACTACTCTACAAGGACCTTTAACCTTTATAATTATAAATAACCCTATTATAAATATAAGTAACCTTTAAGCTCTATGTGTGGCGCGTTGGTGTTTGGTCATTCCCCAAAGCACTTGGACTTGGTGGTGGTCGTGGGTTCAAAACCCATGGACCTCTAAAATTTATACTTAACCCTATTACATTCATTAATCACATGATTAATGACATAGGTTTCAAACCTACTATTAACATGATAAATTTATAATGTTCATTTATTTAATTATTAATTTAACCTTATCATTTTTTATTAAGTTATAATTCTTAAATACTACTTTACTCAATTTCTTTTAATAATTAATTCATTTTTATATATAAATATATAAATATATTAATTCATTTAATTCTTTATTCATTTATTTATATAAATATACCCCACACACACACACACACACACACACACACACATATATATATAGATATAGATATAGATATAGATATTAATAAAAAAAAAAATTAATAATTAAAATCTTAAACCTAAATTTAATCGTTTAAATTTAAAAGAAATAATAATAAAAAAATATTTAAAATAACATTAAAATATAATTCAAATATAAAAAAAATAAAAAATTAATAATAATTTTTTTTTTAAATAAAGCCGGGCATCGTGGGTGCATGAGGCCCACGTGCCCCGCCCTCGCTTCCTCCATCACCTTCCTTATCTAAAACCTACATGCACCCTTACGAATCTCTATCCCCAAGCCCTAAACTATCCCCAAACCCTAAATGCTCCATCATTTGCCACCTTTCTCACTATGCAAGTGCGACCTGAGCTTCTCCCACTCTGCAACTGCGACATAGTTATGGTAATGGCCACAAGCTCCTCCCTTGATGTCTTTGGCCCTGGAAGCTTAGTTTTGTCTCATTTAACGTGTCGATTTTGGTGCAGGTGCACTTGGATCTGGTGGTTTATCGGTTGGTTTCTTGCAGGCTCCTCTCTTGTGGCTTGGCAACAGCTTGCGGGCTGCACTATGCCCTCACAGGCTCCTCCTTCGATTTACTGAAATCTTGTCGGCCTTTGAAGCCTGCTTTTCCAGCCTCCTCTTCGGTGGCTTGGTGCTTGATCGCTTGGCTTTGGTGTTTTGTGTATGACTTGTGGTAGGTGCTTACTTGTGGATTTGGTGGGAACACTTGTATCTCGGTGCTGATGGATTGTGATTTTGCAAAACGGTGGTGGTCACTGTATTTTTAAAATTCGTTAAGTAGTTGCCCTTCGTGGCTTGGGTCGTGGTCTGCACGAGCTTTGGCTGTGCGTGGGCTCTTTCCTTGACGTGTTGTGTACTGGTTTTTTTTTTTGGTGGGATTCCTCCTCGTTGCTTGGTTCTTGGTCTTTGGGCACATGCTTGGTGTTGTTTTCTCATTTTTGGAGGGAAAATGGAGGTGCCTTGACAATCTCCAGGTCTCTAATCCGAGGGCTCGACAGGACACTAGATCAATGGGGTTACTCACGTATTCGTTTAATGAATATACCATCTGAGGCCCTGCCAAATCGCTAGGCCCTCCATGCCTTTACATGGTCTCTATTTAAGGTAGATTCCTATATAATTTAATTTTACGCGGTTTGTGTTTTAAGGTAGATGCCTGTATAATGACTATGGACAAATTTAGAGGCCCTACTACTTAGTATGGTTGTTATTCTTGAAGAGGATGACGAACAGTTATAGAATAAAATTCTATTAAATTATCATGTAATCTAAATAAAAAATGATGTCAAATTAATGCCAAAACAACTTTAAAATTGTCTTTATTTGTTTTTTTTTTGTTGGTCGGATGATACATTTCCAGAATAAATTATTATCTCAATGCTCAATTCAATCTCTTCAATGCTCTGTTTTCTCCATGTGGTTTTCCCAGCCCTCTTTCGGTGCAGTCCACTAATGGAATCCTTGGACCCAAAACCCCCACCTAGGTGGGAATGTACAAAAGCCAATGTCATGGGTTTGATTCTCAACAAGTACATGTTTCGTCCCTATAGGTTTGCATCCTCCTTATCATGCAGGTGAATTATGCAACAACTGCGCTCAATGGCGACCATTGTCTATAGTGAAAATTCAAGATGAACGGAGCACAACCTACTGCGTAAGTAGCTCATGTTTGGCTGGTCAGGTGTTCGAACCCTTGGCCAACTGGAGATGCCATAGGTCAGCAAAACAGTGGCTAAGATGTATTGAATCCATGAACATGACTTGTTGCATTATGTTCCTTGCAAGGCTAGTATTTTCAACCTTTAGTATCGTGTAGAATGGGCCCTTATTGTTGGATGGTAAAAAGTAACTAAAAGATTGAGATTTCAAAATTATGATTATCTGACGTTGATGTCCATATTTTATGTCTGGATGAACTGAGGTTCTACAATATTTGCTTCACTCAATTTAGTTAAGCTAGGAAGCAACTCTACTTAAGGTGATTTAAACAAGAGACTACAACTAGCTTTTAGAAGAGTTTTATTTAAGAGCCAACAAATTATTAATGTTCTATGCAATGCATAAGATTTAATCCCAGTCTTCCCAAGACCTTCGAAGTGGTTCAGGTTTGCTTTCTTAACATTATTGTTCTATGATTGTTGTTGGGTTTTCATTATCCATGTCTGTGTCCCAAAATTTCAAAGGAAACTGAAACGAAAAAGGAGAATTTGTAAAACAATGGGAATTAATGATTCAGGTCTGCAAGTAATTTTGTCGGAATTGGTGACTAGGGGTGAGGACAGTGTGAAATCTGGAACTAGTCCTGCTTCTAGCTATGGCCTTACAGACTCCCCTATTACAAATAGTTTTTATTAGTTTGTGGGAATGGTGGGCTGGTCCTGCATATACGAACTCCCCCTCACCGAAATTCTTTCCATTGTTGTAACAACTCAAATTAGATCGTGGATGAAGGGATTGCAGACCATGTTGGCATAAAGACAAAATCCCAGTGCTGTGGGTGGTGAAGCCCAGGTTTCAGTTTTGAAACTGGGTTCTGACACCATGTGTAAGGCCTCTTCCTACAGAGCCTTATAAAACATAAATTAAATTAAAGAAATGCTATCCTAACATCCTCACAATTTCATAACCAACATATAACCATTCATCTTAATTAATTTTTTTTGAGAATATCATAATAAATTATATAACACAACAGAAAAATGAAAATACATACCTCTAACTCATGCTATCATTGTTCTTCAACTCTGCCTAATGCTCTTCTTGATGCACTTCCCAAAACTATCTAACCACCCAACCAGCTAGAAACAAAGCCTCTCCGACTCCATATCTCTAGGATTCCGTAAGGATTCCTAGCCACTCAACCCAAAACTCCCAGCAACAGGTGCCCTCTGTCTCGGTCCTACAACAACCAAAAAATCTAGCCAAAACTAGTAATACAATCTTCCTATCTCCCCCCAAATCAAAATCCCCAATACAGTCTCCTATTATGAAAATAATTCTCCCTCCAAAAAAAGGTCCCCTTCTCCAGAGTGTTTTTCCCTCTGACAACCCCCTTCCCCATTTACTGCCTCTTCCTTTCATTAAGACTCACCCACCTTATCTCTTCATTCAACTCCAACCACCTTATCCCTCTATTCAATGCCAACCACCTTATCCCCTTCTCCTTAATGGTTCCATCCTTCGATATGTCAAGTTTTCTTTTAATAAATTAAAATTTATTAAACTTAAATTCATTACCCAAATATTAATGAGTTAATTAATTAATCAATCAATTAATTAATATACATTAAACAATTAATAATTCAGGACAATTAATTAATTAATTAATTAAACTTAATATACTTTAAGCAATTATTTAACTATGACAATTAATTATTTAACTAAGGTTGTTACAAAGAAAATCAAACATTATATAGGTCAATGATTGGGATCCTACTATATGTGACAACATTAAGGCCATACATTATGCAAGTAGTAAAATTGGTTGGATGATTTCAAGTTGCACCAAAATAAACTCATGTGAAAGCAGTGAAAAGGATATTCAAATATCTAAAGGACACCTTGAACTCCAGCTTATGATACTCAAGAGGTAAATATTTTACTCTAACAACATATCAAGATGTAGATTTGGAATGCAATGTTGATGATATAAAAAGTACAAGTGGAAGAGCATTATTTTTAGGAAACATTCTAGTGTCTTTGTTGAGTAAGAAACAATCTTCAATCTCTCTATCCGCAACAGAAGGCAAGTATATTGTTGCAGGAACATGTTGCACACAAGTTCTCTAGATGAAAAAAACACTACATGATATCAAGGTAGAATATGATCAAGAAATCTCAATAATTTGTGCCAACACAAGTGAATTCAACATTTCAAACAATCCTGGTATGGATTCAAAGACGAAGCATATTCCTATCAAGTACCATTTCCTAAGAGAACTTGTAGTTGAACTAAGTGTCATGTTGGAATACATTTCTACCAAGGAGCAAGTTGCATATGCTTTGACCAAACCCCTTCCGAGAGAAATATTTTAATATCTCATATATAAGTTGGCAGTGATATCCCTCTCATCTCATCATTAAAGAAGCACCGTTCAAGGGGGAGCATACCTTTACCGTTGATGTCAAAGGGGGGGGAATATAGATAGGGGGAGAGTTGCAGACAAAGGGAGGAGAATTACAGATAGGAGGAGAGTTGGATACAAGGAATAATTCTTTCTATTTATGGAGGATTGTGTGTTGTTTAGTACAACGTTGTCATCAATGACAAAGGGAGAGATTGTTGAATAAATTGTTGTCATTGATGTCAAAGGTAAGTAAGCATTCACATATAAATATTCAAAAGAAATGCGAATTTAATAAATACTAAAGTAGAAGTGAATTAGAAATGAATTTATGTATGAGTGGAGTAAACGTGAAAGTGGATTAGAAATGAAGTTGGGTAAAAGTGGAGTGAACATGAAAGTAAATTAAAAAATGTAAAAGTGAAAGTGGAGTAAAAGTGCACATGTTATTTTCACATGATTTTAAAACCCATGATGGTATTTTACCCATGGTATGTTGAAAAAAAAATAAAAAATGGGGAAATCAATTACTTATTTAATAAAAGTCTAGTGTCTTTTCAAATGAACATGACTTTTCATGTAGAGCTAATTCTAAAGTATAAAATGAGAAGAGGATTGTTTGAATAAATGTGTGATATTTTTATGCATATCATTTGAAGAGTGTTGATTGAATATCATTCAAGGAGTGATGATTAAATATTAGCGAATATCAAATCTGGTGTTCTAGTAAATAGATCTGGAATTCTAGTAAGAAAAACTTGTAAATGAAAATATAAGACAAAACTAGAAGAAAAAGCAAGAAGATCCGGTGAAGGAAGAGAAAAAACGGAAGGAGCGAGCGTCGAATAGATCTGGCGAAAGCACAAGGAGTGAGCACCAAGAAGATCCAACAAAAGGAGTGATTGTCAAGATGATCTGGTAAAAGCATAAGTAGCAAGTGCAAAGCAGGTCTAGTGAAAACAAAAGTAACAAGTGCAAAGACACGGTGAAAGAAAAAGTAACAAACACATAGCATATTTGGTGAAGACAGAAGCATGAAGTAGACCAATGAAGGAAATGCAAATGAAGCACTTGGTAAACTTGTAAGTAGGTTGGTGCCTACATAACAAACAACTGTGGGGATTGATGTGTCAAGTAGGCTGGTTCCTACAAACAACACAGGGGATTAATGTCTCATGTAGGTCGTACCTACAAAAAACAGATGGGATCGACGTCTCTTATAGGTTGGTGCCTACAAACATTCGTAATGGTAGGTTGGTGCCTACAAATTTATAAAAAATGGTTTTTGTGGTTTTGTTCCAAAAGAGTTTCCACATTAAATATTGTATCTTGTAGTTGTTACATTTATATGATTTCTTCATTATAATTTATGAATGTTAAAATATAGCCTTATAGTGATTCATCCCAACACTCAAAACACTTTCATGATTAAAGTTTTAAATTCATTTACATAAGCACTTGATAAGAACATCTTTACATTTTTATTTTTATAATTGTTCACTAAAAAATAACTATATTTATTTTTATATTTAATATTATTTAATTTTTATATTTAACATTTCTATCATATATATATTAAAGAATTAATTAATTATTGATATTTAATATAATCAATTAATCTAAGTGATCTCATTAAACATTATTAATTATTAAATAGTCACGAATCAATTAATTATTAATATTTAATAGAACCAATTGGTGTCACTTAAACAAATTTACATATCTAAAAATTTATCACTGAATTTAGGGCCAATGTTCTGGAAAAAGAGTCATTTAGTAAAACTTTTAGAGTACATCAATTAAAAACTAAAAAATTATCCCTGAATTTAGGGTTAATGTTCTCGAGAAAGAGTCATTTAGTAAAACTTTTTGAGTACATCAATTATATATTTATACTGGTATATGTTTTTAAGAATCGATTATACATTTATACTCGTATATGTTTTTAAGATGTTTGTTATTCATTTAGTAAACATATGTTTGGGGGTATAATTTCACAATGTTTTATTTAAAGTTCATATTAATTCATTTATTTAAATTTTTTTTAGATCTACTGGAATCTATAATTGGTTGGGATTATCAGGTTCAGCGTCAAATTTTATTGGTTGTCACTATAAACTCTAGGTTAGTGTCAACAGTCTTGGACTTTTCTGGATTATATGGGTGAGGTCTAGGTTCAAATCCTATTAGCTACTACTATAAACTCTAGGGTAGTGTCAACATAAACCCTAGGCTAGTGCCAATAGCCTTAGACTTCTTGGGATTACCTTGATGAGGTCCAATATGACTGGTTGCCACTATAAACTCTAGGCTAATGCCAACATCCCTAGACGTCTAGCCTAGCACTAACCCTAGGCTACTGCCAACATCTAGCAAGCCACCACCTAGTATGAAATTTATGACTTAGCAACCACCCAAACTTATGACTTAGATAAGACTAAGATATCTCGCCTATCCTTCTAGACTTATCAGAAGGGGACAAAGTCTCATTTTGGATTTGAACCAAGGTGAGGAGATTGCAAGCACTACTTCCCAACCATCTCATCAAACCACCTCAACCTCAATCTTATAAGCGTTTTTTAGTTTTTCTAAGAAGTGATCCACCTTTAGGCCAAATTTCCTCCTAGACCAAGATCAAGTGTCTTTCTCCATCCTTCAGACCATAGGGATGTGTCATTTGGGTTTTCATATAAATTTTGTGTACATATGTCAATTACTTGTAGGTGTTGTATGATTTCATGAGGGAAGAATATGTCACTACCATGCCCCATTATTGCATCTACCTCCACTCTTACTTGTGATCTATCCCCCACTCTCCATCTCAAAAAAGGGGCTATTACTCGAAATTTTAGTGTCATTTATACATTAACTATACTGTTCCTTTCATTTGTAATCTATTCCAAGAGAGTCTCGGGAGCAATGCATTTATGTATAAGAATCCTCTTCCATAGCCTCTACTTTGTGATGACATTCCATAATGATTTGGTTTCTAGATCTTTACCAAATAAATGAATTTTCTTTAGCCCCCAACCTCCTATGGATTTTGGACATG
>JASDQU010681405.1:0-15078 GCA_032191745.1 Picea mariana
TGAAGGAAAATAATCATGTGATGATGTTGGCAAGAAGGAAGATATTGAAGGAATTTCAAATGAAGGAAAAGAATCATGTGATGATGTTGGAAAGAAGGAAGATATTGAAGATACTTCAAATGAAGGTAAAGAATCTCCAAAGACTCTTGATTGCAATGATTCAAAATGTGATGATGTCGAAATTTTCTCAAGTGAAAAAGATGATCTAGAAACAGTTTGTGTAAAGTTTGATGATAGTTATCCCATGGAAAGAATAGAAGAAAATATATTAGAACTTCAAAAGAAAATTGAAGAGAGTTTATATAGATATAGAAGTGATCATTTTTATACACACTATAACTATCTTTCAGATAACACTAAGAAGTTTCTTAGGAGGATTCAAAGATACATCTTGAAGTTAAAAGGAATGCTCAAAGAACAAGAATAGAAGACTCAATTAGTAGAAAAGGAAGAAGATATCACAAGACTAAAGAATGCAAAATAATATATGAATGTAGAGGATGAGATTAGCAAAAGTTTTGAAACTATTGTCCATCTCAAGACCCAAATTGAAGAAGCCAAAAGAATAGAGGAACTATTGAAGAATCAAATAAATGAAAAGGAAGAATCATGTTGTAAGTTAGAAGATGAAATTGTTGATCTTAGAAAGAAGGTAGAGAAGTCAAACAAATTCTTGAATAGCTCAAGAATCTTGGATGATATATTGGAAAGTCAAAGATCACCATGTGATAAATCAGGTCTTGGATACAAAAAGGAAACTACACATGCTGAAGCAAGCACCTCAAAGGAGCATGAGGTAAGTCCATCAAAGAAGGAAGACAATGTTGCAAAGCAACCATCTACACAAGGCAAAGAAAAGTTAAAAAGAACAAAGCAAGGAAGACATCAAGAAGCCATTCTTGGGACACCAAACCAAAGGTATGAAAGTGTTTTCCATGGGCATTGTTATTCATGTAATGGATATGGTCACAAAGCTTTTGAATGTAGATCTTATGAAAGGAGATATAATGGAAGATTTCATAACACCATGAGGTGTTGGAGATGTGATCAAGTAGGACATATTGTTGTTCACTGTAACACCATGAGATGCTACAGCTGTAGTGGATTTGGTCACAAATCCTAGGAGTGATGGAACACAAGAAGAAATTCCATGATGAGGACTTCACATAGCATGGCTAGAAGAAGGAATGAAGTAAGGAAGGGAGACATATTTGAAAAGATGGATGCTCAGAGCTCAAGTTCTGAGCAGCAAAGACACCTACAGAAGTGGGTGAAGAAGACAAAGCAGCCAGAACAGAATGAAAGACTGAAGGGAAGCTCAAGTAAGTCATCTACTGAGGCATACATGGGTGACAGTGGTATCAGTCATGTACATACGTAGGCTGACCTTGTATAGGTCGTGTACATATGTGAGTTGTTGTGCAGCAGGCCGCATATATGTGGTAAAGCCTTGGGAAAAAGGAAATGCACATGGGTTGCAGCTTGATGTGATGGTATAACTCTGTGTTGCAGGGTCTGACATTGTTTGTTGCAGGTTCTGACACTATTTGCTGCAGGTTTAAGTGTTCATCTATTGAATTATGTAAAATAAAATCTTAGGTGCATGGCACTAACCCATGAGTATGGATTGATGATGATTTGTTGGTGTACATGGCTGGTACATATTTGAGTTTCATTGATATATCTTATGATTGGAAGCTTACTTGTTAAACAAAACTTGATACATGCACTTGGCAGATGGATGGGATACATATTGGGACATGTAGTTGGTGAATTGATGAAGTGATCATGTTTTACATCATTAATGATCTATAGTTGATGCACGATTGCCACCTTGGTAGAGGCACCCACTAGTAGTTTGATTGACATGGAGGATTTGGCATCCATATATGAGGATTCATCATGTTGTGGTATTGGTGCATGGTTGATGTACTTGCTTGATACATGTTGATATGAATGTTTGGTACATTAATAGATGGCATATGCTTGATAATAGTACACCATTGGTATTACTTGATTAGCATAACAAATTGGTATTTGTTTGAGAAACATGGTTATGGAACTTGGTTCATGGTGGAGACATATAATGAGTGATGTGCCACTTGATTGGCATATTGGTAGATGCACATGGTTGGCATATTGGTAGATGCACATGTTGGCATATGGTGGATACATTCCATGGATGATATTTTTTTGGCACATTGTAGATGTACATGGTTGATGTACATGGGTGTTGTGCATGATAAAGCACACATTGTGGTACAAGATGTACTTGGTTGATACTTTACTCATGATTCTCCATTTTTGACATATTTTTTGTTTCATGATGGTTGGTATGGCATCATTTTGATGCATGAACATGTCCAAGGATCATTATATGGTAGCATATTGTTGATCTTGCAGAGAAGATAGGGGGAGACATACCCATAGGGGGAGTCATTCTTCTTCCCATGATTCTAGGAGGAGATATTTATCAGATGCATACCTAGAAAAGAGCCCTATATTTGAATAAAGAGCACAGAAGAATAATTCCAGGAGGAGAGATGGTCACAGGGGGAGTATGAGCGATGTATTTTCAGCGTTACATTAGGATGATATCCCTTGTTAAAAAAGGGAGATATTATTCAGAGGAAGATCAAAGGCACTTAGATAGGGGGGGCAGCCCAAAGAAGAGAATGACCCTTTGCCATTGATGTCAAAGGGGGAGAGATAGTCACATTGATGTGATTGATGATTATTGCTAGGGAAAGATAGTCACATTGACTATTGTTGTTGTGATTGATGTTTACTAATGGGNTTTATGTCAAGTGATTGATTGATTAATGTTTGATGTAATGTAATATGTATTGTCCTTGATGAGAATGCATAGATGAAGATGGATCAATGAGTTGTCATTGATACATGATGAATATGGATCGATGTGGTTTCATTGATATGATGCATTGTTGGAAAAATGTATAGATGACTCATTTATTGTCTTATCAAGATTTATAAGGTGCACAAATGGATGAACTCCAAAGTGGTCCCATTATGGTGAAATCCCTCATGGGAAGATGCTTTGCGTATTAATTTATCCCAGAAGAATGGTTGGAGGACCCATGCTTGTATGTGGAATAATGAGTTGAAGATCAATGAAATTGTTGGTGAAACTATCCTAGATGGATAGTTCTTGTCATGCCATTTCCAATGGTATGTGGAATGTCACATAACTCCTCATGGTTTGAGAGTTATGGTCTTATGAAGTTGGAGGACCCCCATATGAAGGCTTGAAGCCCCCAAGGACAAAGAAGTCAAAGTGACCTAAAAGAAGAAATCATTATTTAAATGATAAAGTAAAATGACAAAGTCAAGGTGGATTATTTAAATAATAAAGGGAAGTGACAAAATCAAGAAGAAATATTTAAATGATAAAATATTGGAGAAATTTCTATTTATGGAAAGTGGTTAACCCTAAAATAAGGAAAATAGGTTAAGAAACCTAAAAGTGGGTAAAGTGACCTAGAGGATGAAGGTATAAATAAGATATCTATGGACTCTTGCATTTAATCCTTTTTGTGGATCAATGGAGAGATTATTGGGAGAACTTCTTTTGGAGTATTGATGGAGAGCTTCTTGTGAGATCATCTTTGGTATGGATCTCTTGAGCATGATTGAATATCTATTCTGAGAAAGAGAGCATGAGGAGGATCTCATTGACGCATCAAAGTTTCGTCAATGTTGGAGATCTTGACAGAAAAATTCTCGGAGCTTCAGAAACCCTAGTTTCTGAGGTATATGCGGGTTGTCTGTGTATAGGATGCATATACATTGAAGGTATATGCGGGCTAACTGTGTACAGGGAGTGTATAGTGGATAAAATCATGGATATTTTTGGTTGAGCTGATGCCAAGCTCTTGGATGATGAGGCAAGTTCCAAATATACATTCTATGGCCTCAGATCTATCACTGAGACACTGGTATGGTTACATTATTGTCTTGATGGATACTATTATTAGATATGTTGTGAATGCTTAGGGGATTCTTGGTATGTCTTCTATGATGTGGTTCAGTTTGGTTGATTTGGTTGATGAAGTGAGCAGTACTCTTTTGATTCAGTGGTGACATGATTGTTGTGGTATACCAGTTGCTTATACATGATTGAGATATCATTCATATTGATTTGTTGTGGAGCATGAACAAGATATTGGAGAGCTTGGATGTGTTGTGACTAGCTGGTGGGAAGATTGGACAGTAAGAGACAAAAGAGAATGATATATTTATTGCATAGGATCTGAGTTAGTCTTGAAGGACAAACCCTAAGAAGCTCAGAAGGTATACACAAGTTGCTGTATACACTGGCCGTGTGCATACGCTGGTTGTAATGATCCAAGGCACGTACACACACGAGATGCACCACTGACAGGTCGCGTACCTGTTGATAGATTGATATCTGTTGAGGATTGTTGCCTCATTTCAGTTGATGATGAGAATGTAACTTGAGTCTTTCATATAGAGCTGGTGCTCTTGTAGAGTTTCTCTCTATTCAATTGTTGCTGGAAAACCCTCGGATTGTTGTCCATAATAAAAAGAAAAATTGTACATACATCTTGTGTTCTTTGTGTTCCTTGTGGTGATGACTTGTTGATGATATATTGTTGATATATGTTCACATCTAACTGGTTATAAATGACAGCAATGAGTAATGAGTAAATGTTTAATGTTAACTAAGGAGTTTTGTGTAAAAGGGAAGTTTTGGGAAAAAGATCCCCACACTCATTCAACCCCCCCTCTAAGTGTGGTAGGTGTGTCCAACAACAAACTGTGTTAAGTCTTTGAAATATGTATTTATAAAAAAATGTTCTCAACCTTAAGCGGTTGGAATTTTTCTAATTTCAAAAATAGTAAATATTACAATATGTGAAATTTGAAACGTTTCACTTGCATCTCCCCTGTCTCTTCACCACGCCGACAAAGACATTATTCTTCTTAATTTCCAGCTCAGAAATAGTTGGTCTCTAATCATGACCTGGGTACATGACATGCCCACATCATCTCATTTGTTCCCAGACGTCCTGGCTTTCCCTTGCTCGACACATTGCACACATTTTCCTACGAACTGCACCACCAATTTGGAAGGCTCTGTGGTGTCATTTGCCTCAAAAGTATATAATTTATTTTCTAAGTGAAGCAACCTATCTTCCATTCTCATGTCTTCAGAAGATAAAGACTGTAGCTATAGATTATGATTGACTATCCATTTATTGATCTGGGTAATATCAATTTGTTTAAACTGCAAGATTTTAGCCCGAGCCTCTTCCATGTTTGTCTTGAAATCAAGTTGACTTTTTTCTATATCAACTTGCCCCAGGACTTCAGAGATATTATATTTTACTAGGCCTAGTGACTCTTTGTCGAGTGAATAAAACACTTCTTCACAGGCTTTCTTCACTTCCTTAGCTAATCTTTTACTTTCAACTATGTTAGCCTCCCAGGTTTTCAGTATTATATCGCCTCTAGTTTTCTCTGAAAGAGACAATCTAGAGACCCTGCATACGTCCTCTCTTGCTAATGACACAAACGCCTCCTGGAAAGTAGCTCGAGCAGCGATGGCCTCTCTCTCCTTTAAGAAAATCTTATTTAAGGATTGGTCTACCACCCGAAAATGGTTTTGGACAGCTTATACCTTAGTGAAAAGGCATTGTTGTGCTGATTATAGTTTCTCACACACCTCCAATGCCTGGGCTTGGAAAACCTCCATATCTATAGCTGTGTTCCTACTCAAGTTTATTTTGGCATGTAGTTGTTTTACCAACTCTCCTTGTTGAATGGCCCATTCTCTACTTGCTTGTGCATTCTTATGCATTTCGTCAAGACTGAATTTGAGCTGCTGAATTTCTTGTCTTCCACAGGCTCTAATCTACTCAAAACCCCTATTCATCTCATCTCTTACATTATTTTCCACAGTCTTTATTTGATTTTGCAATTGGCTTACCAGCAGATCCATCTGCTTCAATTGTTCTTTTAGGTTCCCAACTGAATATTGGTTTGTTGTTGCAAAAGCTCCTAGTGAGCCTGCCACATCCATCGCAAAGTCTGCCTCTTCTAAGGCATGTCCATCAAGTAGCACCGTGTGTCTCTTGAAAGTTGCACCATCCTTTAGGTGCTTTTATATTTTTACCACAACCCTCCTTTTCTTGTTGAAGAAGAAGTCAGAAGGAGGCATCTCTTCGACTGAAATAGGAATAAGATTCTCTATGAATACTACTTCGTACTCGGGTTGCCTCTACTGAACTGTAAAGGTGTGACATCTTGGATAGGGAAGCCTAACTCAGTGGATGGTTGTTTCCCGACTGTGTTAGTAACTTATCTGCCTGGTGTGGACAATGGATTTTCTTCTCCCTTTTTTATCAAGGACTTAGTTTGAGCTTTACCTTGATTACTTGGTGGATTTGTCAATATGGTGTCCCCTTCATGAGTCAAAACCTCAGTCTTCTCCAAATTTTCTTGAGTGTCTTGTCCACTAGAGATCCTTGTTTCTAAAATCTTGACAACAATTTTTTGTGTAGTTGGAGGTGTTGGGGTTTCTCCCTGCAAGACTTTAGGAAGGCCATTTCTTCGGTGCCTTTGGAAATTATAGAATTTGACTAATTTGTCTGGAGCCAGAGTTTGGAATCGGCTCAAAACTTCCCAATAGGATCTTGCTCCTCGGAATATCTCATCTTGGGAAGAATCTTCATGCTCGTATATTTTCAAATTGTAAAGGGCCATGTGATTCCCAACAATCTTCTGTGAATCATGTTTCTTGAATTCAATATTTACCAGCTTGATTTCTTCTAGGGCCGTAGCCTATACTTTTGAGTGGCCAAAATCTAATAGTGTGAACATACCAATATGCAAAGGAAAGGTGGGCCATACCTTTTTCTGCAATGCCTTTATCTCTTTACTGAATCTGCCAGCACAGTTTGAGGCGCTACCTCTCTACACACCAATCGATCTGGTAGAAAATTTGGCAAGGCATGCGAAGGAACTGAACAACCAAAAACCCTAATATAAGAGAAATGCTCTTCAATGTACCAATCCGCTATCTTCCCCAAGTTGGTCACTATTTTTTCGGAAATCCTACGAGGTGGGCACCCATATATAGCGATATGCATTGGCACCACCACATAATTGCATATTTCATAAAAGAAATCTTTCACTTTATCTTCCCATAGCTTCGAATGATAAAGATGTATTGGTTCAGTGATGGTCGGTGCCCAACTCCAGCCCATCAAAGGAAAAGGCATCATAAAACAAATGACATCCATAAGATATGCCGACATGTAAAACGGGGCAGGTTGTCCTTTGGCTTTCAATGTCTGATATTCAGTGATTTCCTTGGCCAAACTGTCTGATAATATCTTCACCCAATTGAAGGAAAAACTCTCTGCAACTTCATGCATGTTGAGGTACTTATGATAACACGAAGTGTTCAGAGTTCTTTCTCCCGAAAATTCTACATAGCATCATGGCCACATACATCATATGAGTGTCTAATGATGCAGTGGCGTATATGCCATGGGTGTCTGCTCTAAATTTCACAGGGAGTGCCCAACAATATTTGATCAATTTAGGGTAATTCTTTACACCTTGTGGGCAATCTTCTTCATCGAAGGCCTTTAATAAAGTGGCATTATAACTATGTTTGAATGCTGGGGACAATTTGTACATCACATGTATATGTTCTGGGCGGAAATATCCAACAACAATTTTCTGCGAATTGTAGATGGTCCTGGTCGTGACGTCAACGTTCTCCAGGAACCAACCTATCATGTCGTTATACGGCATGAGCCTTGGCCCCATGGCTATCTTATGCATCTCTGATTGGGCTATGTATTTGAGCTTCGTCGCCTGAGTTTCAACCCCCTCATAATCTGACTCTTCTAGACAGTTGTTCATCTGGTATTGTAGGATATCACAGACCTGCGTCCAAGTTTTTATGGTCTCCACAGCTCTCGGTGATGTGTCCCAGGGGACATCTATATTTTGGCTCGAGCTCTCACCAGTCCCTTTAACCATTTTCTGTGAAGCCATGATAGTAGTAAACTCAACACTGTGTTACCTGCCATAGAAAATGCACAAAACTTCTTATCTTGGTAAACTTGCTCTGTGAAAAACGTGAATGGAATTCATAATGCAATATCTTTTTCACCTTAACTGCATCAATTTGCGTATACCTTCACTAACAATGTGTTTATTTCCTTTAATGAAAATATTTGGGCGGTGTTCCAAGATCTTATTTGAAATCATTTTCCCTGGATCAACTATTAATGTCATGAATGGTTGGTAGTTCGTGATCGGGATATGCATAGATGAAATTTGAATTTACCCGAACTATGATTTAACGAAAAATTAACATGAGATAATAGTGTTTAACTTGTTAATTAATCATATTTAACCTTAACTCTTTTTGGGCCTTCGGACCTCGAGGTATCTGATAACAGCTTGATATATGATTTCTAAAGCTCGAAACCATGAAGTAATTAATTATTTGTTCATCATCTTTAATCTTTAATTAACTCTGTTTAACGTTTAAGACATTTCAAGAGTTCGGGTTTCGCTAATTTAGAATGCGATGGATGGTGAATATCCGAACTCCGAGTGCACAACGTTATTAATTACCTTTAATTGAGATAAGTTTATTTAACCAAGGTTTAATATTTCGGGACTTCGCGTTTCATAGATTTACAAGTTAGATCTTCTGTTGTTTTCCCGAAGGGCCGCTTCCCGCGGTGATGTGTTAAATATTAGGAAGGTACGTGTATATGGTGGCTAGGATCGAACACTTTTCATGTATTGGGATTCTGAAGGTGAGGCATGTTGAAACGCCTGAAGTACGAAACTCTGAAACTCGAAACTCTGAAGTATTCTTTAGTGATTTGACTCTTTAAAGAGTAGGCGGCTCCATAGCTCCTAAGAGATTAGGATCGTTTGATTAGATGGAAGACTTCATCAACGGTTAGAATCAAGCACATGTTGTTTTTATTTAAATGGGAAATAAATCTATTTAAAATCTAAAATTTAGAAAACTATACATGTGTTCCAATAGTGCACACATTTTGTGTGTTGCGCACACCTGGGTAAGTGCTCGATAATGACCTGGAAGTGCACAGTTCTAATTTATATATATGTATATATGATTGTTTATGTTTTGAGGCTGGGGAGCCTGTGTGATTATGAGGTTGGTGAGCCTGGACGTAGATAGTCCAGTGTGCCTATCCTTGTAAATATAATCATGATTTTAATATAATTTGGCATCGTTGCATGCTAACAAACTCAGACGAAAGGATATGGGGGGGCATACTCCACCAGAAAAGGGAAAAGGGGGTGAGTCGTATGTTTTGAGGAATACTTTAATAATATTTCTGAAAAGTGTAAAGTGATGGATACATTATTTTATCCTAATTTACTAGGGGTTGGGAATGGGTCACCAAGTGGCTTAAAGCTACTTTTAAGGTGACAAGTTTCAATTGGAAGGCATGCAATACACATTGATGGCCTTAGTGTATTTTGGGCATTATTGCATGGAGAATTGGGGAAATATTTCATGTAACAGGATCTCATGAGTTGAAGGGGGTCAGAATGTATGGAAAATCTTATTATTACCTTATCTTCCTAGAGAAGCTTACAAGGAGTTGTGGGGGTGTAACCAGAATTCTATTGTCAAAGAGTCTGGTTGAAAGACCGTGAGCAATCTCTCTGGGTAAGACATTGGTTGTTTTGGAGTGGTTTTCAGACTAGTGGGCATACTCTCCAGGAGAGAGTTTTTGCTGAGAGTTGTTCCCTGGGGCATTAAGCATTATTAGTAGTGCTCATAGACTTCCTTTCTGCCTGTTGTTGGTAACCCTGGGAAAGGAAGTGGGGTAGTCAAAGTTTATTGAGAAAATAAGGGGCACACTTTCTTGTGTGTGGCAGGTGCATGGGGAATGAGGGACTATGGGCTAGTTTCAGCAGTGGGCACTTAGGCTGGGCAATTTTGTTGAGTTTTAGAACATAGCTTGTTGTTAGGAACACTTATTTCCCTGGTGGAGTTGTGCCCCAACTCGGGGGTGACTTGTTTCTAAAATATTATGAGAAACAATATCTATGGCTGGTAGGAATGTATGATTCAAAGCCACATTTGGTGAATTTCATTTAAGATAAGTTTTCCTTATGTACTTGCCTTGGTTACTGCATGCATTTTTGTTTATGTTTGACATAGGTTAAATTCTTGAATGTGTTGTATATACGTATTTTTTGTTATTTTGTTAATTGCTACATGCTCATGTAAGTATGGTGCGTATAGTCTGTATTCGTAGTTGTGCATGTAGATGACCAATGTGGTTAGTCTTTCTTGTTAAGTTAACTTTATGATTTTGGTTATGAGCCATCAAGAAGAGGATTGAGTGGTCAAGTGCACAATATTGTAGCATGTGTGCTTCAAAAGGTTGAAACTTGTGTGTGGGGTTAAGGAATTAGACCCAACGCATAGTGAAATCATAAATGGCCCATTATGCCTATATGGATGTGTGCACAATTAGGCTGTGTGATAAGTATGCCGAGTTATGCACACAAATAGTGAGTATTTTTCCTCTCCTTAAGGTTGTTTTTGAAAAGAGATTGTTTCTTCCACTATTACAAGTTGTGTAGCGTGACTCAAGCTTGGGTTGAGCACGTTACTTCAAGTGAAATTGCGTGGATTGTGTTTAAAGTAGAAATTGCGCAGTGATATTTTTAGAGTAACATGGCTCATAAGTATGATGGGGATGTTATAGTTGGGCTGATTTGGTGCTCTTGAAGTTGAGGTTGTGTGATGTGGCCCAATATGGGGTAATTAGGTACGTTACAAAGTGGTATCATAACTTTGTTAGAGTGTTTTATGGAGTATCATGGACCAACCAGGGTGGCCAGGGATGTTACAAACTGTTTTTAGAGCCCAGGTTCAACAATGGATTTGTATGGGCCAGAGATTAGCATGGATAGATGTGTGCACTAAGAATTGGTACGACGCTAGGTAGAGTTAGTTTGTGTGGAAAACCATTTGGTACATGGTATAGAGCTGTGATGCATAGATGTTTTCACTAGAGTTTGGGATGTTAAAATCATCCAAGAAATTCGAGAAAATGACTCTAACAAAATGATGCAAAGTTTTCATGTAGTTATTGCATGAACCATCTAATAAATCTTAAATGCCTGCACATTTTGTAGAATTATCAACAACTAAGAGCGGGACAAATTCATTGTAGAAGGTTAAAAGCATGGAAAATGCATGGAGGACTTATATTCTAGATGATTAATTTGGAGATATGTATGTCGTTTTGTGTGTTGATGGTAAATAATCCAAGGGGGAGCGTGTGAACTTGGTAGAAGCTATAAAAATATTGCAGAAATATGTCCATAGTTATAAGGTTGATAACGAAAGGCTTATGAGAGCCAAGTTGCAGCAAGATGACTTCAATCTCAAATTGATGCAAAGTATAGACATAATAGAAAATAATATGGATAAGGAGATAGAAACGAGTATATCAATAAGATACATGTCTCATGATGAGAATAGAAGAGAAGAAATAAGTGTTGGTAAGCATTTTTTCAGGAAAGCACATAGTAGTTCAAATCCATCTCTCGTTGGAAAGAATAAGAGAAGGATTGGGTGGATGTTCTACAGGGAGAAATGAATAAGATCAAGCCTCCTACCTTTTATGGTGAGCACAATAAGGACAAATATGCAGAGACTTGGTTGGTGGGTATGAGAAAGTACTTCCAGCTACACAAATATTATGCGCATGCAGATGAGAGAATTGTTATCTATTAGTTAAAAGGAAAGGCATCAATGTGGTGGGATCAATATGTGTAAGTGCAAAACATTGATGAGAAAGTGACTTGGAGAGAGTTCAAGAGGTCTTTTTCAAAAGAAATACTTAACCGAGTGGTACTATGATAGGAAAATGAAGGAGTTCCTCAAACTTAAGCTTGGGAGAATGACAATTGACGAGTATGGAAGAATATTTTGAGAACTGTTGAATTATGTGGCTTTTATCAAGGATGAACAAGTGAATATTTAGAGATATTTGAGTGGGTTCCCCTCATTTATCAGTGACAAGATACAATATGATGACCCTAAAACATTGGAAGAAACCATAAGGTGTGTTAAGTGTCTTTACTAACAACAGAGGGGAAGGATGACTTTCCAAAAATCTTGGGAAGACAAGATGAAAATTAAGGTGGAACAGAGGAAGAACGGAGCTAAGCCATCATTTTTAAGAAATACTACACAAGGACAAATGACTCTCTAGGAACCCAGAATGTTGGAGACAATGGAAAATAGAACAAGGTGGATGACATACTCAATAGGAGGATGCATGAAATGTATGTTATAGCCATTAGCATGTACCAGACATATTTGTGTGAAAGAATTTTGGAAGTTTCCAAGTCAGATATGTGCTATATGGATATAAGTGAAACTTTAAAGCAAGGTATGTCACATCCAAAGTTTGAATATTATAAGTTAAGAGAGGATGGGATCCTCATGTATAGACGCAAAGTCTATGTGCCAAATGATCAAGAGTTGAAGAACCTGATTTTGTCAAAGATGCATAAGGTTCCTTATGCAGGACATCCAGGTTACCAAAAGACCATTTTCATGGTCAAGAAGCAATAATTTTAGCCACGTATGAAAAAGAGAGTTATGCATTTTATTACGAGATGTCTCGAATGTCAAAAGTTCAAGGCTGAACACAAACATCCATCTAGTTTTCTACAAGCATTTCCCATTCCTAAATGGAAGTGGGAAGTTGTGACCATGGACTTCATAACTAAGTTTCCTAGGACTTCTAAGCAGTATGATTCTATTATGGTGATAGTGGACAAGCTTACTAAAGTTGCCCATTGTATTCTAGTGAAGTCAACGCACACAGAAACTTGTTTGAGAACACATGTATTCCAATAGAGGATGAACACCTTCAATAACCACTCACACAACAAGATCAAATATCAACACACAAATGTTTTTATGTGGTAAAAAACATATGGGGAAACATCCACGACCCCAACCAATGTGGCCACTTGGAGCAGTTTGTTAATTCAAAAGAAAGAGAATATCTTCGGCATTGAGTGTTCAACGAAATCCACGTATACCCCGGGTGAACTCATCTGAAGAAATTGTTCTTGTTGACAAAACTGAAGTACCTACCGGACCTAACACAGGATCTGGAGTAGAGGATCGAATTTTTCAAAGTGAATCATTTAGGACCCTGACTCACACTGTTGGAACTTCCATTCCTAGTTCTATCCCTTTGAAAGTACGCGATATGTATGGTAACCTAGGAGCGAGTCCTGATCGACATATGGAATCACAAGTGCCTGAGATGTTTATTACCTATATGGTACCTCTAGACCATTTTACTGGTACTACCAGTAATGTCACCACTGTTTTAGACCAGTTGTTCATTGGTTCTCACTTGATTCTTACTCTTCAGATGGCCCATTCTACTAGGGTCCCACAAGCTACCACGATTCCTACCGGAAATGTGGTTATCTCCCAAGCTCTGATTGGGACACCACTTCCATATATACCAAATCCATCACTTCCCCCTGGGTATAGAGCTCTGAATACTTCCTTTTCTATCCCTACCCAGGTTCCATCCGGAGGTTCTAGACTTTTTGTTCCTCCTAGGTACAATGTTGTTGCTAGTTTTGTTCCTACACCTACCCAGGTTCTCTCCAGAGGGCCTTATTTTCCTCCTCCACCTTTGCTTGGAGGATCTGGCCCTAGTGGTTCCAACCCTTTTGGAGGTACCAGTCTTTCTATCACTTATGGTTTCCAGATTCTTGTTGGAGGTCAACCTCAAGCTGGGGGGAAACTTCAATTTGGGGGTCAACCTTAGATTGGGGCACAATCTCATCTTGGGGGGCAACCTCAGGTTGGAGACCATAACCCACTTTATGGAAAAAATGCGCCTGGATCACAATATCAACTTTGGAACCTTCCTTTCCAAGAAAATCCACAACCGTCTGGGGGGAAACATCCTCAAGTTAACTCTTTTGTAGCCCCTAACCTCGGTCAACCATATCCAGGTTCTTTGAATCCCACTTGGGGTTAGAATGTTCAATCTATTGTTCCTTTTCAAGGGAACATCTCTACTGAACCCATCCCTATGGGATATATGCCTCAAAATCCTCCAAAACTGAATCTGTCGGGACTGTCTCCTTATTTGCAGATTGCTTATGGTCCTATTGGTATACCTACGGGGCTTCCCCCTCAAAACTAGCAGTTTCCACAAGTGAACTGACAGTTTCCTTTCCTGAACACTTTGATCTAGGTGGATATCAGTGGCCACTTACCTTGTCCAACTTGCTCAAAATAGTTTTCTGGCGATTTTTGGCAATTTACTATTTTTAGCAGTTTTTAACTTCTGGGGCCATTTCGAGGGCCTAAATGAAGGGTTTTCAGTATATATCTTCTCAATGATGGCCAAAGTCTTTGATTGATCCCCAAAAATGAATCTCCTCGACGATACCTTTCCAACGGGTTATCATGCGCCTAAAACGAAGATCGTATGCAATAGTTACGACCCCGGGAAGTTGATGTACTAACTTACCCAAACGGGGCCCACATGACTTTTGGCGCTTCATCTCCTAGGGTCAGGTTTTTGGATGTATAGGGTTTTTTAAATTCCTATTTATTTTAAAAAGGCCTTCAGAGCCTCATTGTAATCATCTTCTTGCAAATAAGTGCAGCCATCACATCTCTTCTCAGAGATAAGCCGCCACCATTCCAGCAAGCTTGTTTTCCGTTGCATTTTATAGTTTAAGCTTATTTCCTTATTGAATAGAAAACAAGTTTTATTGTATCTCTGTTATTATGTGTTAAGAATCTTTTAATAATCTGTATTCATTTCATTCTTCTCATAAAATATGGATCAATGGTATCAGAGCATTCTGCTCCTTGTCGTCTTAATGCATGTCCCCAACGGGGTCAAGGTACAAAGAATTGGGTCTTGATATTGTTTCTCTTGAGGAAAAAAAATATCACACACCTAAGCGACCTCTCATGGAAGGAGAAAATAAATATGATGGGACATA
>JASDQU010681405.1:30040-41126 GCA_032191745.1 Picea mariana
AAAGAGATATAGGGGGGAGAAAGAGAGAGGGAGACAGAGAGATAGAGAGAGACAAGGGAGGGTGAGAGAGTAGGAGAGAGGTGGAGTGTGAGAGGGAGAGAGAGTAACGGGGTTAGGGAGAGATGGATAGAGGGATAGGAAGAGAAAGTGAGTGAGAGAGAGTGGGGGTATGTGTGTGTGTATGTTACACATCAAAATGTCACACTTGATTTACGCACCCTAAGTGTCACAAGTATCGCAAAGTGTTGCAAAGTGACATATGCACCTCAGTAAGTGTCACATTCACTGTCACAAATATTGCATTCATTTTGTGACGTGTCGCCACCCCTTGAAACCATTAAAATAGTTGTTCATGACCCCTAAGTCATATGGGAGGATGAAAACCATCATTTTTTGGTCTAAACACACTTTTTCCTTATAAATTTCAACCCTTTTTTGAGCATTTATGGAGACTAGCGCCCCATGTCCATAATTTGGGTGAACACATAGCACCCCCTCCTCCACTATAGGGGAGTGTTGATCTAGGATCAATTCTCTGTCTCTCATTGGGGGGAGCACTGATGTTGTTGAGAGAAAAGGGAGATCTCCCCCACCTTAATATATGGGCCAACTCTTTGATATTGAGTTAGTTTTTTTCGACCCTCATGCTTGGACTTCACTTTAGGATCTTATCCAAGCCTCAAGGAGCCATATCCTCAACCATACCCTTCATTTTGTTATTGTTTTTATGCCTCTCAAGCCTATATATTGAGGGATTTCCAAGGTTAAAAGGAGGTAGTTTTCAGATATCAAACTTATGATCTTGGGATTCATACAAGGGTTGGATGAGGAGAGCTTGGAGGAGCTGCAGCTAAAATCATTCATGGTATGTAATTTTTCTTGGTTCTCATCTAATATACTTGGCCTATTTCCTTCAAGTGTGTGTTTAGATGTGATTTTCTATGGTTGTCTTAATCTGCATAGATGATTTATTTTTTCTAATCCATTAGAGTAGTAGATAGTTGTTTGCTTCTTTTTTTCCATTGTAGGTACTAATTTGCGCCAGGAGTCAGATTGATCTCGCAGATTGTAGCGGCTTGGGAAAACGTCATAAATGAGGTATATCATACTTCTCCTCCTCTCTTTTTTGATGAAAAAAATGAATTTATAGCAATAGTAGTGTCCAAATGTAATTTTTTGTCTTGGTATAGGGGTCTGTAATCCAATGGAAAGTTCACCTGTCCATGGGGGAATATTTCTGTAACAGAAATTGGTGACTCCACTAGGGAAGGACATTAACGTGTCTTTCCTTGGATCATCTGAACCTTTTCCTTCTTTGATCTTGTTTGGTTGATTGTTTCTGAGCCTTACCTCTTCCCTCTACTTCATCAAGCAATAGTCATGGTTACCAAGCCACTCTCTACTGATTTTTTTCTTTTTTATGCATATTTTCAAGCATCTACTGGACTAGCGCTCCCCAAGAGTAGCTACTAGTGTGCTAGTTATCTGATCAGCACTCCTCAGTGGTCTCTTAGGGAGTGTTGTATAACTCTATCTCTTTTTTATGAGGAGTGCTACTCTCTTGTTTTGAGAAGATCCAGGAGAATCTTCCCTGTTTTTCTCAGCCCTTCGTTGGAGGTATTTTTTCCAGATTTTGGAATTTTTCTTGTGACTTTGTTTAGGTTGAGGATATGGCTCTTTATCACTCTTTTTTTTGTATTTTTTGATCTTGCAACCTTTTCCAAATTGCGAGATTGATTCGTATTTTTTCTTCTTGGTTTGGCCC
The DNA here is from genome assembly GCA_032191745.1 of Picea mariana. Classification (NCBI taxonomy): domain Eukaryota; kingdom Viridiplantae; phylum Streptophyta; class Pinopsida; order Pinales; family Pinaceae; genus Picea; species Picea mariana. Next base: position 31,806 of record JASDQU010681405.1, read on the forward strand.
GAGTCTTCTAAAGTTTCTGGTTATCTGACTGATTGAAAAGGTTTGCAAAGGTGTGTTGGTATTAAGTTACTTTTAAAATATTTCCTCTTTGAACTATTTGAGACTTTATTCTTACCACAACCTAGCTTTGATTGCTCTTTCTTACTGCTTGTTTTTTCAATACAGTTGAATGATTTCTCTTTCTCTCTATCAATTTTTGGATTCTTCTCTGAACTTTCTTATATTCCTTGAATGCTTATCGATTGTCAAGTCCTTGATTGAGTGAGTTATCATACTTGTTTCTTTCAGTTATCGTTAGCCTGTGAGTGCATGCTTTGTTTGAAACCCTTTTTTCTTCATGTATTTTGTATCTACATTTCACTCTTTCATTTTGATTGAAATTAATAGAGCGTTAAAGGATTTGCATTTGATTTGTTTATATATTAGAATCAAACAAAGAAGATAGTTGTGTTCTTTCTTTTGGGTAGTGTAATACATTGCATTTAGAAAATTGCATTTGGGAATTGGGTGCTTTTATTAAAGAAAGTTGAACCTCTTCTCCATCTTGTATGTAGGATTCACTAAATAAAAAGAGTTTCATTTAATTATTTTTCATTCTTTTGGAGTTGATTCTAAAACATCAGAATTTTCACTTTTGCACCCTTGAGTAAACAACAACCCTAAAATGAAGCGCTTATAAAATTAATTAGACACTTTTATATTATCTGGTAGCAAACCTACATTAGCTTAAAGTGTAGGGATTTGGAATAGGTTGTGAGGATAACTTTCCAAAGCTATTAGACAAACATATAATCTTGTGCTAGGGAGAGGTAAATCTAATTGTTCATAGAAGTATAGCCGGGATCCCCCTCCCACATAGGGGTTAAACACAATGTCACATGAGGGAGAGTAATGGATATTTCCCCTCTGAGGCTTAACCATACGTAGAGGAAATATTGTATATTGGGGTTGTTCCTAAGAAACGATTGGTTTCATTTGGTCTTGAAGCTTCATGAATTCTGAATTCGTTCATAGTTCTCAGTAGTATTCCATTCCAATTGTCTTCAGTTCTCTTGAAAAATTTTAGACTTTTTATCATGCCCGTACATTCGTTCCCGAATTTCAATTGTACCTACCTGGAGGCTGACTGAGAGGTGGTAACCTCAGTGGCCTATATATGTAGGGTTGATGTACAAGATGATGGTGAAGGGGATTATTTTCCATACCTGGGTTAGATGTTGGTCAAACTCACTCGAGGTCCTTGGAGGGTAAACCCATGGGTAAAACCATGTGGGAACTTGCACCAAGGCGTAAGTCCATTAAGCAGGTCATAAATGTAACTGATCCACCTGCTCTATCTAAGCCCCTTCCTATATTGATATCACGATGTTGGATTTCATCACCAACTAGTGGTTTCATTGTGGGAAGGTTTGTTTGATTGTTTTCTTCTTATATTTGTAGTGTGTGTGTTTTTTTCTCCCTAATGGAACTTAGGTAAAGTCAGTGTCAATGGCATTAGTTCCTAGGTGTACCAACGAAGGAACTCATTTTCCTGAGGAACCTTTCTACTTTCTTTCTTTTGTAAATTTTGATCCTCCGTGCATTGCCACACTAAATCTTCTGGGACTCACCATCAGGTTACCGGTTTGGTTGTTCCCCACTCCGATAATCTCACCTTTTCCCAGTGCTTCGAATGGACCTAATATTTCAAATGTAGGCACACCACCCAAAAATAAACCTCCTGTCTACCTTTCTCCTTCTTCACCTGTCAAGTCTCCTTCCCTTTCTCCTTATTTTCCTAGTGAAATCTCTAAAGAGAGTAGCCAGGTTGATAAGAAGAAGAAGAAAAAGAAAGAGAAAAAGAAGAATCAGAAATGGACCAAGCCTCCAACCACATCAAGTCATGTTGGATCCGAGCAACTAGCTAATGTTAATCATAATGGGAGTGTTGATAAAGTTGACAAGTCTAAAATGAAGAATCCTAAACCCAAATTCCCTTGAAGGATTTGTAAGGGTGACCACTTTCTGAGGCATTTCCCTGGTCTCCCCAAGGTCTTAGAAATGTGGTATTCCATGTCATTATCCCATGCTGGACATGCTAGTGATGCCCCATCAACTAGTGACTTTAAGGTTGGTAAAAATAATGGAACCATCAAATATCCTTGTATGTTATGTGAAGGTGATCATCACTCTCACCTTTTCCCTCATATGGATGAGGCTTCTTATCTTTTGGAAAAGATTCAACTTCCAACTGGTTATCATAAGATCTCTCCCAATCCATCATTAGTTGATGGACTGGTCAACCTGGTTCCATCCCCAGTTAGTAAGTTTGATTAGGTGGTCAATCTAGTTTCATCCTTAGTTGAACCAGTAACCCAAGTAGCTAATCTGGATTCGTCATTGGTCAGCCCCACTCTTCATATAAAGAGTGAACCCAAAGTGGTCGATCTAAGTCCATCATCGATTGATCCCACTCCTCCCTTAAGGAGTGTAACCAAATTGTTTGCTCTGAGTCCATTATCGATCGATCCCACTCCTCATTCAAAGAGTGAAGATGTCGCTAAGTTCTACCTTGTTAATACTAATTCACCAAGACAAGGGGGTGCTCCGTCTATCCCTATGGAACCCTCTTCAAGCACTCATACAATTTCTATTAATTGGAATCATTTGACAGAACCATGTCTTTCTTCTTAGATTCCTTTCCAAATCCCCATGCAGGGTTGTGAAAGGAATATTCCTAACACTATAATAGACAAAGGTGCTTTTGTTAGCGTCTTATCTCCAAATGCTTGGCAAGATTTTGGTTCCTCGCATATTGTGCCCGTGACTCAAAATATGTTGACCTTTGACATAAGAGTTAGTCAACCTTTAGGGATCCTTCCTCAGTTTCTGGTTAATTTTGGAGGAAAAACGGTCTACGTCGATGTGATGGTAGTTCACGACCCCTTGGACTTTAACTTGCTCCTTGGGTGAGACTATGTCTACGTTATGAGAGCTTTTGTATCCACTCTCTTTCGAGTGATATGTTTCCCTCACAATGGAAACATAGTAACAATCGACCAACTTTAATTCATTGAACCTGTTGGCCATTGGATATGGAAGTAAGAAAAGATTAAGGTAGAAAATATGGAACGCGAACTGCGCGCAAGACACAGTGACCGATACTGGGTCGAAGTGAGCAGAAGAGAAGAAAAGATGGAGCAAAGTAAGAGAAAGTAAGTCATTGGATGAGGAGATCAAGGATGATAGATCAACAAGGAATATAGATTGTGGACAACTCAACAAGCTGAAAAATCCATCATTCGATGCTTTGGAGCACTGTGCGAGAAGGAAGGAAAGACAGGCTGGTGAAGCCCTGAAAACATGGGTCAAGTTGATCTAGGTTTTTAGACACCTAGGGTTTTGGTATCTAGGGTTTTGACACTTAGGTTTTAGCCTAAGGCTATCAGTGAGCTATTGTAATGTATAAATAAGAACCTAGATGAGGGAAGAGGGTTAGTTCCAAGCTTTTTTATTGCTATGAGTGATTATTGTAGTGAGAGAGGGATGCATTGAGCAGTGAGGGAAGCCTGTGTTGTAATATATTCAGCTAGGTGCGAAGATCAACCCTGCAGCTGGGTGCGCAAGGAGGGAGGATAGAGAGAAGAGAGAAGAGAGAAAGAGAGAGGATATGCTAACTAAGAGCGTAGATAAGAACTATATGCTTTCATCTTAATATATTATAAAGCACAGTTCTATGGACGTAGCCCCAGGTGGGGTGAACCACGTATATCTTGGTGTTGTGTGTGATTGATGTTGTGTTCTCTTGTTTATAGATATATTGTTATTGCATTATTATGTTAGATCTGATAGATAGTTGTACGGAGTAGATCTAAGCTAGTAATTGGTATCTAGATGTTGTGTTGTTCTTATATTGGATCCACTTTGTATTCCCTTTGGTTGTAGACATCTATGTCCTGCAACCCCCAATAGCTACTTTGGGTGAGACTGCATCTACCTAACATGTGTTTCTGAAAGGGCGAGTAGTTAGGGATTGTTGGTGTGCTCTTGGAGCTGAACCCTGGTTCTGCCCCTATTCCAAAAAATGGTTCCATTGTCGGGACAAGCATCTTCTTGAGGGAATGTCAAGGTGGTTTCCATCGAAGACAAAGATTCAGAAGTGGATAGAAGATCAAGAAAAGGACTTCGTTGAAGATAATAACAAGAACCCTAATCTTAGTATAGAGGATTGGTTGGAAATATATATCTTACTGATATACATGAGATTTTCTTTGGAGGAATCCATCAAGAGCTATATGAGTGGCTAGCTAGATTAGCAGATACCCAGTTTGAGTTCAGATCTAGACCTCCTGTGGTTTGGACATCAGTGCTGATCAAGAAGGTCAAGAGAGTTGATAATGCAGTATCAAGAGCAGTAGATCACTGGTTTGATAGTACCATTGGAGGGTACATCACCAAGTTTGTTGTTGACAGAGTAGAGTCATATAGCCAAGCCGAGAGGTATTTCTTTAAGGGACCCAGAGGAAAATTTTTACACTTTTTGAAGTTGAAGATCAAGATGTTATTGCATGAGAAGAACATCTTGAAGATACAGTAGTTGGTTGGATTGGAAAAGGCTAATGTTCAAGAACTCAGACAATGACAATGACACAGAGGCTGGACATACGTGCAGTGGGAGAGCGTTCAGAGAAGTTCCTCTTGCGAACCTGTTTAAGAAGAACTATGGGGACACGGGTTTCTACAGTGGAGAAGAGGTAGATATGACAGATGAAGAGCATTCCGAATCTACTAGGGAAGAGGAAGGGAAAGCTAAAGAACCTCACCGGGAAGAGCCATAAACTTTAGGAACCGCGTCAACTGTTGAAGTAAGTACTATTATTGATCCTGTTGTTTCAGCAACATTAAGCAATCAGAGTAATCAGAGTCACCAAAGCACTCAGAGAAATGTCACTATCAGTCCACCACATAATCAGTCAGGAAACCTAGGAAGATCTATGGCAGATGAGATGAGGTTACCCACCTTTAGAGGAGATGGATCTGAAGATCCTGATCAGCACTGGTTTTTATGTGAAGCTGTATGGAGTATTAAGAATATCACTGACGAAACTATTAAGAGAGCTCAGTTCAGTACTACCCTAAGAGATCGCACACTGAGATGGTACATGAAATTTATCCAAGGAGCTGCACCTAAACTATTGAATTTCATTAAGACTGCACTAATTTCCGAATTCAAGAAACCTAAGTCAGAGTCATAGTGCATTACAGAACTAAAAGAAATCAAGCAGAGAATAGCTGAACCTGTGTGGGAGTTTGATCAAATATTTAAGACCTTGATATGCCATTTGAGTTTTCAGATCCCAGATGAGCAGAACAAGGAATGGTTCATTGTTGCCCTCCTACCACACATTAGATTTCCTCTGATGCAACAAAATATTTCTTTGTAGGCTAAGGTGTTGGATATCACCATGAAGTTAGTCGTACCCTATGGGAGAATCCAACTCAGGTATGATTCAAATCTTGAGTCACCTGACTAGCTTATCTCTACAAGTCGAAGATATGAAGAAAGACAAGGGAAAATATAAAAGAGAAGACATATAGTGTATCAGATGCAAATCAAAAGGCCATGAAAAGGAGAAATGTCCCCTATTTCATGAATACTTGGCCTCTAGAGCTCCAAACCCTTTGAAGCAAGTTAGCCTACCCTGGTGCGAGGTATGTAGAAGTCAACATCTCCCCGGTGAATGTTACTATTTGCAAAAATATGTCCAGACACCCACAAATCTGTATTGCACGTTCTGTAAGTCAGTAGGACATGATGATAGGGATTGTAGGGCTTACAACCTCATTCATGAAAGGTTGATGGATATATACAAAATTCAAGGTGAAGTACAACAAGAAGGAATCATTGTGCAGTATAATTCCCCAGGAAGAGGAAAATTCAACCCTAGTGGTGGATTCAGAGGAAGAGGAAGAGGTATGGGTCGAGGTCGAGGACAGATCATCTGTTACAACTACATGCAACTAGGACACTTAGCAAGGGACTATCAGAACCCTTGTACCACTTGCAGCTACTGTAGCTCATTCGAACATGTTATCAAAGATTGTCCTGTGCTGCTAGCCAAATTTCAGGAGAGACGAGGACCTCAGCAGAACCCGCAAGTGCAGCTGATATACTTTGAACCTCGCGGAGAGGACCCTAGAGTCACTGTTATCACTAGAGGAGGTGTTGTTACAGGAGAAGACAGAGTGACCCAAGGAAATACTACAGAAGAATCAGGAGTCAGGAAATCTGCAGAGAAGACATGAGTTTTTGATGCAAAGAAAGAAAAACAAATATTTGAGGAGGCAAGAAAAGAATTGGGGAGAGACCAAGGTTCTTCATCAAAGACACGACCAGAAGTAAGAGATTGTGGAATGGCTCTGGCATTCAATTAGTCTAATATTCCAGGAGAAGGAAAAGAGGTAAGAAAGTTTATGGAATTATTATATACTTGTATTAAGTTGATTCATGATGAAAGCGTTGTACAAGAGCTACAAAATTTAATCAGACAGTACGAGCTAGGAAAGATAGATCCCTTGCTGAATAGAGCAGTACACCAAGTATCTAAAAAGAGGAGGACAAATAAGGAACTACACCTGAATGTTAAAATTGGAGAGTATGATATAGACTATGTGGTCCTCGACTTAGGGTCGAAGGTCAATGTCATGACGAAGAAGACCTGGGCACTGATGGGAAAACCTAAGTTGATATATTCCCCTATTAGGATTAGGATGGATAATCAACAAGCTGTAAGACCCTTTGGAAGATTGGAACATGTCCCTGTGGACATCGATGGAGTAAGGACGTTTGCAGATTTCGAGGTGATTGAGATAGTTGATGATAGTTGTCCTTACCCTGCGCTATTAGGAATTGATTGGGATTTCAATAATTCCACTATGGTTGATTTAAAAAAAAGAAGAATGACGTTTGAAGGAGATGGCCTTAGGGTCATTTCACCTTGGGATCCTGATGAAAGTCAGATATACATAGAACCCATCAGAAAAGAAGACCACGCATATGAACTAGAAAACATATACAAATTAACATCCAGACAATAGGATTACATTAATCCTACGATGGATGGGAACCAAAGCTGGCAAAGTGACAACGCATGTTCATCAGATTCAGAAGAAGCACTCGAGAACTAGAAGAACAAAATGTATGAAGTATCTACAAGGAGATGTGCTAGATTAACTAGAGAAGTTCGTTGGATCGGCACAACAGTAAGTAGCTTGCCCACCTTTGATGGTCTAAATCATTTAGAAGCATTCTTGTTGAACTTTGAAGAAATTGTACGAACACAACAAAGATTGTTGGAAATGGATGAGGCCCTAAAAGAAACACCAAAAAGATGGTGGGGGACACACAAAAACAACATTATAGACTGGGTACAATGTCTCACTTTGATGACAGCGCAATTTTCAGAGAAAGTAGAAGGCTGCGAAGTTAGGTACACAGGTCGAAGTTGTCCGAAGGACCATGTGTGAAGTTGCGAGGAATCCTGGAGCAGCATTCCTTAAGAGGAGTGGGTGCACAAATTCATCAACACAGTGGACACAACCCCTATCAACTCATATCTTCAAGCAGAATTGCGCCTCATCACTGCAGATTGGGAAGGTATGACCCGGAACTTTGTAACTACCTTTTTGTTTGAAAGACAATATCCTATAGTGGATCAATTGTTACAGATTGTAAGACATAAAGTATTCGAGGAGGCACCCAGCCTCCCTCTGGAACAAGAAGAGGACGAATGGACTGTGCCTCTCCAGAAACTACAAAGTTGTTACAATATCAATGCTGACGAAGACGATGATCCTAGGAAGGTGGAAATCGCTGAAACAGAAGGCCAAAGAGACACAGAAGGACCAGGAATTGAGTTGCCTTTCATTGGAAAACCAATTAAAATAAGAAAATTCAATATTGGAGCAGAGAAAATACCGAATCTTGCAAATGTTGGAGATTATTGGGATGCTGCCACTATTAAAAAGATCACTGAGTTACTACATGAATATCAGGACTTGTTTCCAACCAAGTTCATTGATATGAAGGGAATTAGAGGGACCATGGGAGAGATGAGGATCCCTTTGAAACCATATGCAAGGCCAGTCAAGGAGAGACCCTACAGATTGAATCCTAAGTATAAGGAGAAATTTAAGATTGAGCTCGACAGAATGTTGGAAGTAGGGATCATAGAACCTGTTGAAGAGTCAGAGTGGATTAGACCTATGGTGGTACAAGACAAGAAGACATGAGAGATCAGGATCTGCATAGATCTCCAGAAGATGAATGATGCATGTTTTCATGACCCATTCCCTACGCCATTCACTGACGAAGTGTTAGACAATGTGCGAGGCCAGGAGGTATATTCTTTTACTGATGGATTTTCAGCATACCATCAGATCCAGATTGCCAAGGAAGATCGCCATAAGACCACCTTTTCCACAGAATGGGGATCCTACCAGTATGCAGTGATGCCATTTGGATTGAAGAATGCACCAACCATATTTTCCAGGGTGGTGGTCGAAGCGTTCAAGGAATTTTTACACAAATGTTTGGAAGCATATTTTGATGATTGGGCTATTTTTAGCTTGTTGCAAAATCATATTGAATGTTTAAGACTAATGTTGGATAAGTGGAGGTAGTGTCAGATTTCCTTGAACCTGAAGAAGTGCATCTCCTTTTCACCATTTGGAGTGTTGTTAGGTCATATTGTGTGTAAACAGGGACTGTTGGTAAACCCATCTAAGATTGCCATTATAGTTTATCTACTCCCTCCTACTTTAGTCAAATAGCTGCGCACTATGCTGGGACACATTGGATAGTACATGAAGTTCATTAAAGGCTATGTATAGATTACAACACCCATGGAGAAGCTATTGAAAAAATATTGNATTTTTACACAAATGTTTGGAAGCATATTTTGATGATTGGGCTATTTTTAGCTTGTTGCAAAATCATATTGAATGTTTAAGACTAATGTTGGATAAGTGGAGGTAGTGTCAGATTGCCTTGAACCTGAAGAAGTGCATCTTCTTTTCACCATTTGGAGTGTTGTTAGGTCATATTGTGTGTAAGCAGGGACTGTTGGTAAACCCATCTAAGATTTCCATTATAGTTTATCTACTCCCTCCTACTTCAGTCAAATAGCTGCGCACTACGCTGGGACACATTGGATACTACATGAAGTTCATTAAAGGCTATGTATAGATTACAACACCCATGGAGAAGCTATTGAAAAAATATTGATAGTTTCAATGGACAGAAGAATGCCAACAGAGCTTCGACACAGTGAAGCAGAAAAT
>JASDQU010681406.1:0-22573 GCA_032191745.1 Picea mariana
ACCTTTTAATGAGTTTGAAAGGAAACAAGCTCATTCGATAATCTTTTCATGTTTAGAGAATCTGAAAAGAGCTTAAAGGAGACTCCAAAGAGTTCCTTTTTTGTATAGCTTTTACGAGTCCAAAAAAGAGATAAAAGTATACTCGATAACCTATTCTCATGTATTAACAAGAACGAGAAAGAACAAATACTGAGCTTGGTAACCTATTCTCATGCATTTACGAGCATAAGAAATATAACACCCCAAGATCGAACCCCTGCTAAATTGTAATTATGTTTATAGGCTAGTGAGTCAAGTGTTTATAAGCTGAAGACTTATATGTTTATTAGGCTAGAGAGCCTAGATGCTTAAGGCCATGAGCCTCATTTTTGTATATGTAAATACACATATCATTAATAAAATTACACTGTTGCGTGTAGAACGACCACGAAGAAAGAGTTATTGGGGACTAAGCTCCACTAGGTAGGGTAAGGGAGGGGGCTAAGTGTCTAGGCCTAGGGGCTAAGCTAGAGGGTTTACCTATAAGGGGACAATATTTTATTATTATTTCCTAAAGGCTAAGGTGGACATGATAGGTATTGTCCTAAGTTACTGGGAAAAAGGGGAACGAGTGTTAAGTGGAGCTCATGCATCTTCAGGAAGACATGTGTCAACTTGGGTGCATGCAGTTTATAACTGGGAAATTCAACTCGTTGGGGGTTCCTCCTCGCCATTCTCATGACCCTCGCTTTCTCTCAAGTATGCCACCCTACCCGATTCACCCACTGACTCACGTACTGAGCCATCATCTCCATTGTTGACCTATGAACAAGTACACACCCTGTAACTACTTGAGCCATGTTGTGTCTCAACTATTGGTCGTTGCAGCCCATGCAATTCCTTGAATGACTGTGGCTTGTTGTCATCGTATGTTATTTACTGAGATTTTTTTTTTCCATCACCTTTTTGGGAATTAAATTAGAAGTTGGACTAAAGAAGCAGGTTGTCAGGCTTGTGGTTTGAAGAGGCAGGTTGTCAAGCTCGTGGGCTGAAGAAGCGGGTTGTCAGGCCTGTAAAAAACTCTCTCCAGGTGAGAGGTTGTTGGGGAAGTGATTTCCTAGAGGGAGTCCAACTACAGCTATAGTTCTCAGAGGATTCCTGTCTATCCTGTTGCTGAAGCCCTGGAAGGGAAGTGGGGCAGTCGAAGGACTGTTGAGCAGAGAAGGGGCACACTTCCTTGGGTAGGACAGGCATGTGGGGAATGAGAGGTTGTAGGCTATTAGTGTGAGCTATCCTTGGGAGATAATCCTTCCTGTTGACCTGTGTGACTTTCATGTTTCCCTTGCCAAGCCTAGGAATCCCTTGCCCGGTGGAGTTTAGTCCCAGCTCAGGGGTGACCCACTACTGAGCGTGATGAGAAGTGTCGTCTAAGGCTGGGAGGTTCATGGAAGGTCTGCACGCAGTTGGTGGTCATCTATTGAAAGATAAGTACCAAATATTTGTTGATTGTATGTTGTGCAATTGTACATGTTTTATAATTGATGAGTAATGCTTGGATATTTCATTTATGTTGTATGTGTAGGCTTATTGTTATTTACGCATTAATCTATGTATGTTATGATATGTTGTTTGTATGTTTTAATGATTATTTCCACATGAATAAGTGGCATGAATAGAATGTTGTAATTGTTAATTTGTGTTAGATATGCATGCATATAAATACACAAAATGGTATCAGATCTAAGAGAGGCGTCCAGAAAGTGATGTTGCCTGGAATGATGGTGGTTGGGGACGTTACAAAATGGTATCAAAGCTAGTTGAGGAAAGACAAGGTTGTTGGGTAGCATTTCGTGGCAGATGTGGATGGTCAAGGACGTTACAAAATTGTATTAGGGTCATGGTTTCAACACTAATCCTGGATGGGCCATGTTAGTGGAAGTTGAAGAAAAAGTTTTGGAAAAGAATTGTTGTCATAATGGACAAAAATCAAGTTTAAAACCCATGGTTTCTACCCGAAACCTGGATGGGCCATGAATGATAAATTCAGCATAGAAAGTCCAGAGAATTTTAAGGTACAGAGTGCCAGAAGGGCGTTGAAAGAATACTTGGACTATGTTCATAAACATAGGAGGATGTAACAAGTTTAAGAAATGGCCAAAAAGAAAGAAATCACAACATTCGTGGTGTTGGGCTGTTAGATCTGGGTGAGAGTAAGATAACTTGTTAGATCAAGCGAAGATTAAGTCACGACTGTCATATCTCATTGAAGGGAGATTGAAGGTGGGGATCCATTGCGGAGATCGGGAAGGAAATTAAAGTGAGAGCAAGTTGAGACTCTGCAATCCCTCGGGGTCATTGATATTTCTTGATCAATAGATTAACGATGGATATCGATCCTACTATGGATGAGCATCTTCACATTACAGAGATCAGGAAGGAAACGAAAGCGTGAGCAAGTTGAGTTTCTGCAATCACCCCTGTTCGTTAATATTCACGGTCCCTTAAAACATGACTATCGATCTTGCAAAGTGATATAAGCACCCAAAGGTTAAACCGAGGTCACAGATCTAGGTCACATGTAGAGAAGATAGAGAAAACTTCATGTATTTCCTATCCATCAATCCAAGAAAGGAACACGTGTCGACAAGTTAGTTTGTTCGAGAATTCAGCACTTGGGAGAAATGGAGTGTGATGATGTGAAAACTTTCGAAGTCCTGAAATCCAGAGTTCATCCAGATCGTTCATCAGAGGGACATGTGTCAGCATATTGACTTGTTCAGGAATACGACATTCGACAGAAACAAGGTCTGAATAGAGTGGAAAACTCTCGAAGTCTCGAAGCCTGAAGCTCTGAAGTTTCAAAGTCTAGAGACAATCCGGATAATTCGTCGAAGGAGACGTGTGTCAGAAGATCAGTTTGTTCAGAAATTTGATGTTCGAGAGAAATGGGGTAGGCTAAGGATAAATCTCCCAAAGCCCAAAGCCCCGAAGTGATGTGGCCTGTTGATGTCACTAGGGATAACGTGGACACATGGGATGTGTGCCATGTGTCAGTGAGTTAAGAACCTTTGTAAGATAGAAATGGAGTTAGAATGTGACATATGTCACCTGATTGGGCCACATGTTATCTTTGTGTGTCCTACCACGTGGCACTCCTAGTGGTGGCACACGGTAGTTAATCTTGGCAAAGAAGTTATTTGGATCGAGCCCACATAAATTTGATCACAGTCTCTCAAGATCGATGGTTAGGCGGCATTGCATAGGTCGAAGTTGCAAGGAAGATAATTCTACAAGGAGGTCTCGCAATCCAAACCACGGTTTCCCATAAGGGGTACATGTCAGTGTGGGAACAATTGTGGAATGATCGGCGGGTTACTCCAAAAACTCCAACCCATGTCCCCGCAATTTGGAAAGGTACTAAGTTTGATTTGGCGTTGCAATATTTATTACTTCAAGCACAGAAACCGTGGACCCTAGTGGACTTCTGGCCCAAGATCGGGAAGTCTGAAGACTTGACACTCTGAAAGGAATGGTTCATGAAGGAATAGAAGGAAGAAATTTCTGAAGCTCCTATCCACCATAGATCGGAGCAAGGAATGTGGACTGTAGATCCATCGTTCTTTGTGCGTTCTATAGTTCATTGTTCTGTAATGTTGGGATGCACGAAAAAAGGGAAAACTCAAAATCCTAGAGCCTGAAGTTTCAAGGCTCTAGATAAGCACCCAAATTATTAGCACTGGGTCATAGCAGTGGTCCCATGAAAACCAAGGGCAGAAGAAAAAGGGGCTAATGCCCAAAAATTTCTTGCAGAATAGAGCGAGGCTTAGAGATAGAAGCCCGAGGGGTTCTTGACCGACCAAGACCCACTGAAAATGGAATCTGATATTACTTTTATTGAATCATATTGGTTTATTCTGGAAAAAAAAAATTAAAGTCTATTAGCCTGACAAAAATTCGGTTGACTGCACATTTTGCATAATTAACAATTGTCAGAACCGAACCGAATTGTCACATAGTGCAGAGAAATGAGGGAGGCACAAGATGCTTACATTTCAGAAAATGAAGCTAGAGGAATGGATGTCTATTTGGGAGTTGAAGGGACAAACCCTAATGGGCATGGAGAAGAAATAAATAAAAAAGGGAACATGATGAAAATAATTAAAAAGTTGCAAAAATGTGTCCAAACTCACCGAGCAGATAACAAAAATCTCATGAAATCTAGGGAGCAATAGGGATAATTCAACATAAAGTTGATGTTGAGCCTGAAAAGAATAGAAAATAAATTGGATAAGGAGAGTGGCTCAAGCAAATCAAGAAGTCACAGAAGAACAAAAAGTGACAACAAACATAACCAATACTCCCCACGACATTCCAATAAGAGAGTACAAAAAAACTCAAGTCTATCCCCTATTAGGAAGCATAAGCAGTCGGGGGTGGATGAGCTACGAGGAGAAATGAACAAAATAAAACCTCATACATTTGATGGGGAGCACAAGAAGCCTGATGAAGATGCAAATACATGGTTGTTGGGCAGGAGAAATTATTTCCAATTGCATAATTATTCTTCTCATGCAGAAGGAAGAATTGCCATCTATCAACTCAAAGGTAAGGAATCCATGTGGTGGGATAAACTTGTGCAGGTGCAACACATTGATGAGAAAAATTTTACTTAGAGGGAATTCAAGAAGTATTTTGAAAATAAATACTTGACTAAGAGGCACTATGATAAGAAAATGAAAGAGTTCTTTGAAGTGAAGCTGGGAAGTATGTCCATTGATGAGTATGAAAGAAGGTTTTTAGAATTGTTGAAGTATTTTTCTTTCATCAAGGATGAGACAATCGATATTCATAGGTATGTGAGTGGTTTTCCACCATTCATCAGTGAAAAAATACAATATGATTATCCCAAAACATTGGAGGAGACCATTAGGTGAGCTAAGTGCCTATATGATCAACAAAAAACAAGGCCAACTTTCCAAAAAGCTTGGGAAGACAAGAAGAAATTCAAGATGTATCAGAGGAAGAAGAGAATTAAGCCACCATTCTTCAGAAATAATCCTCAGGGACAACCAACTTCTAGAGAACCTATAACAATTGAGACAGGTGGTCAAAGGCCAAGGAAACAACCTATTCAATGTTGGGGTTGTAAAGGTGATCATATGTTTAGAGATTGTCCTCATAGAAGTGACAAAGTGAAAGTTGTTCACAATGTTCAGCGAGCTGAAACAGTGGGGTATATGGGAAAAAATATACCAAGGATCTATGCAGCCTTGGAAAACAAGCAAGCAAAGTATCAATCACATATGATTGAAGTGGAAGGTATGATCAACAACCAAACCATTACTATTTTAATTGATTTAGGGGCTAGTCATAGTTATATAGATCCTAAGATGGTGGAAATTTTGCATTTACCAAGAAACAAGCATGGAAAATATTGGTTGTTGATCATACCTTCCACTTCAATCATATGTGATTGATACTTTGCTTGCTNTGGAAAACAAGCAAGCAAAGTATCAATCACATATGATTGAAGTGGAAGGTATGATCAACAACCAAACCATTACTATTTTAATTGATTTAGGGGCTAGTCATAGTTATATAGATCCTAAGATGGTGGAAATTTTGCATTTACCAAGAAACAAGCATGGAAAATATTGGTTGGTGCAGCTAGCTACTGGAGCCGAAAGGAAATTCAATGAGATGGTTAAGTCATGTCTTATGGACATGAATGTACTGGGCACAAGGGCATATTTGAACATCTTGCCATTAGGTTCTTATGAATTCCTAATTGGTATGGATTGGTTAGACCAACACCATGCCATATTAGACTGTCGTAACAAGGAATTCACTTTCCTAGATGAGGAAGGAAATTAGAGAACAGTCCAAGGAATTCCTAGAGCAGTGACTATTAGAGAAATTTCAGCAATGTAGTTGAAGAAATGCTACAGGAAGGACAGTCAAATATTTACATCCCATATGGAGGAAGCACCTAAGGATAAGATGCAAAATTTGGAGGATCATGCAGTCCTGGAATATTTTGAAGATGTGTTCATGGAGGTACCAAGACTACCCCCAAAGAGAGATATTGATTTCTCTATAGATTTAATGCCTGGAGCAGCTCCAGTGTCAAAGACTCCTTACAGAATGAGTACAACAGAGCTGAAGGAGTTGCAAATGTAGCTTGAAGAACTTTTGAAGAAGGGATATATGCACCCAAGTGTGTCACTTTGGGGTTCCCTAGTCTTGTTCGTGAAAAAGAAAGACGGGACATTGAGATTTTTCATCGATTTCAGACAATTGAATAAAATAACTATAAAGAACAAGTATCCTCTGCCAAGGATTGATGATCTCTTTGATCAATTGAAGGATGAAAAGATATTTTTAAAGATAGATGCGAGGTCAAGATACCATCAAGTAAGGATTAAAGAGGAAGATATCAACAAGACCACCTTCAGGATAATGTATGGTCATTATGAGTTCACAATGGTGCCATTTGGGTTGTCAAATGCTCCAACTATTTTCATGTGCTTAATGAATGGTGTTTTCCAAGAATATTTAGACAAGTTTGGAATTGTCTTTTTGGATGACATCCTTGTATATTACAAGTCAAAGGAAGAGAATGATAATCATTTGAGGATGGTGTTGCAAGTGCTAAGAGAGCATCAGCTATATGCCAAATTGAGCAAGTGCTTATTTTATCAAAACATAATTCACTACTTGGGGCATATCATTTCAAAGGATGGGATAACAGTGGACCCTAAAAATATAGAAGCCATTAAAAAGTGGACAACACCTAAGAATGTGACAGAATTCATATCCTTCATGGGTCTAGATGGTTACTACAGAAGGTTCATTGCAGGGTTTTCGAGAATAGCTCACCCCATCACTTCCTTGCAAAGGAAGGGAAAGAAATTTCAATGGACGGAAGAATGTGAAAGAAGCTTCCAACAATTGAAGAAACTATTAACCAGTGCTCCAATTATGAGTATTGTAGATCCAAATGAAGACCTCATTGTATGCATAGATGCATGTAAAGAAGGACTGGGTGGAGTCCTCAGTCAAAATGGGTTTGTTGTATGTTATGAATAAAGTAATTTGAAGGAACGTGAAAGGCTCTATGCCACTCATGATTTGGAGTTGGAAACCATAGTGCAGGCCTTGAATAAGTGGAGGCACTACCTCATGGGAAAGAGGTTTGAGCTAAGGATAGACCATAATGGTCTGAAGTATTTGTTTGATCAGCGAACTCTAAATGTCAGGAAAAGAAGATGGTTAGAGTTTCTCAATGAATATGACTTTGATATAAATCATATCAAGGGGAAAGAGAACAAAGTATATGATGCACTCAATAGAAGAGTGCATGAGTTTCATGCTACAACCATTAGCATGTACCAATCAGATTTGAAAGACAAATTTGTAGAGTCTCCGAAATCAGATTCGCAGTACATGGAATTGGTAACAAAATTGCAACAACGTAAGATGCAGCAGAAGGTTGAGGATTATGAATCGGGAATTGATGGAATCCTCCTGTACAGAAATAGAGTTTATGTACCCAACTCTTCTGAATTGAGGAGTGTGATTTTAAAAGAAATGCAAAATGTACCTTATGCAGGACACCCATGATATCAAAAAACAATTTCAACAATCAAAAGCCAATATTATTGGCCAGGCATGAAGAGGGAAATTGCTGATTTTATTGCCAAATGTTTGGAATGTCAAAAGGTAAAGGCTAAGAATAGACACCCAGTTGGTTTAATGTAGCCATTACCCATTCCTGAGTGGAAATGGGAAGTGGTAACAATGGATTTCATCACGGGATTTCCCAGAAAGAACAAGCAACATGATGCAATCATGGTGGGACAAGCTTACTAAAGCTTCCCATTTCATTCCTATGAATACTACTCTTAAGGAAACTAATGTTACTGATATTTATATGAAGGAAGTAGAATGCTTGCATGACTTACCCAAGACAATTGTGTTTGACAGAGACCCAAATTTTACATCAAAGTTCTGGAAGGGGTTATTCAAAGGATTCAGAACAAATCTGAACTTCATCACAGCATATCATCCAAAGTCAGATAGGAAAACAGAAAGGGTGAACCAAATGATAGAGGACATTCTAAGGATGTATGTGATGGACAAACCATCTAAATGGGAGGATTATTTACACTTGATAGAATTTGCCTACAACAATGGGTATCAAGCATCACTAAAGATGAGCCCATTTGAAGCAATTTATGGCAGAAAGTGAAACACCCCAGTAAGATGGGACAACCTAGCTGATAGGGCAGTGGTTGGGCCAGAGTTGATCAAGGAAATGGAAGAACAAATGATGAATATTAAGCATAATTTGAAGGTTGCCCAAGACAGGCATAAAATTTATGTTGATAAGAATAAAATTCACGGGGAATTTAAAGTAGGGGATCATGTATTCCTGAGAGTGAAGGCCAATATAAGCTCCCTAAAGTTGGGAAATTGTTCAAAGGTGGTAGCTCGATATTGTGGGCCATTTGAAATCCTAGAGAGGATAGGTCCAGTAGCATATAGGATTGCATTTTCTGCAAGCATGTCTATACATAATGCATTTCATGTGTCATTTATTAAGAAATATGTACCTAATTATAATCATGTTATTGATTGGAATGTGATTCAGGTGGAGCAAGAAAGAACTTTTCAGGTGCATCCGATGCGTATACTAGACCAGAAAAGAAAGCATCTCTGGAATCAAGCCATAGGGCTTGTAAAAGTTTAGTGGACCTGTTACAGTCCTAAGGATGCAACATGGGAGCATGAAGATGCTATGCGGGCAGAGTACCCACATCTTTTTGAAGGTTTTTGAAATCTTCTTGTTGTTGTGTAAGTAAGTTGCACTGAGGACAGTGCAAAAATAAGGGGAGGGGATTGTAACACCCCAAGGTCGAACCCCTGATGAATTGTAATTATGTTTATACGCTAGTGAGCCAAGTGTTTATAAGCTGAAGACTTATATGTTTATTATGCTGGAGAGCCTAGATGCTTAAGGCCAAGAGCCTGATTTTTGTATATGTAAATACACATATCATTAATAAAATTACACTTCTACATGTAGACCGAACAAAAAGAAAGAGTTATGGGGGACTAAGCTCCACTAGGTAGGGTAAGGGAGGGGGCTAAGTGTCTAGGCCTAGGGACTAAGCTAGAGGGCTTACCTCTAAGGGGATAATATTTTATCATTATTTCCTAAAGGCTAAGGTGAACATGATAGGTGTTATCTTAAGTTCCTGGGAAAAAGGAGAACGAGTGCTAAGTGGAGCTCATGCAGCTTCAAGAAGGCATGTGTCAGCTTGGGTGCATGCAGTTTATAACTAGGAAAGCCAGCTCATTTGGGGTTCCTCCTCGCCATTTTCGTGACCCTCGCTTGCTCGCAAGTCTTCCACCCTACTAGATTCACCCACTGACTCATGTTCTCAGCCATTATCTCCATCGTCGACCTCTAAACAAGCACGCACCCTATAACTTCATGAGTCATGTTGTGTCATAACTATTGGTCATTGCATCCCATGTAGTTCCTTGACTGAGTGTGGCTTGTTGCCATCGTCTGTTCTTTAATGAGATTTTTTGTTCCCATCACCTTTTCGGGAATTGAATTAGAAGTTAGACTGAAGAAGCAGGTTGTCAGGCTTGTGGTTTGAAGAGGCGGGTTTTCAGGCCCATGGAATGAAGAAGAAGGTTGTCAGGCTTGCATGCAACTCTCTCTAAGTGAGAGGTTGTTGGGGAAGTGATTTCCCAGAGGGAGCCCAACTACAGCTATAGTGCGCGGAGAATTCTTATCCGTCCTATTGCTGAAGCCCTGGAAGGGAAGTGGGCCAGTCGAAAGACTGTTGAGTAGAGAAGGGGCACACTTCCTGTGGTGAGACAGGCATGTGGGGAATGAGAGGTTGTAGGCTATTAGTGTGAGCTAGCCCTGGGAGATAATCCTTCCTGTTGACCTGTGCAACTTTTTGTTTGCCCTTGCCAAGCCTAGGAATCCCTTGCCCAGTGAAGTTTAGTCCTAGCTCGAGGGTGACCCACTGCTGAGGGTGATGAGAAATGTGTGTTGGATCATGTTGTCATTGATGCCAATGGTTTGATTATTTCGGAGATTGTTGGATCATATGTCATTGATGTAAATGGTTTGGTTTGATTGATGTCATTGATTGATGTCAAGTAATTGATTGATATAATGCCCTTGATGAGAATGATATATGTCCAAGTGGAAACCAGTTGATAAAGATGGATCATTGCTATGATGCATTGATGAAGATAGATCAATGAGTTATCATTGATACATGATGCATAGTTGATATATGTGATGCAGTAGTGAATTGATGCAAAGATGAATCAGTATTGTCTTATCATGGCTGATAAGGTGCACAAATGGATGAACTCCAAAGTGGTCCCCTTATGGTGAAATCCCTCATGGGAAGACGCTTTACGAATTGGGTTATCCTAGGAGAATGGTTGGAGGACCCATGCTTGTATGTGGAATAATGAGATGAAGATCAATGAAGTTGTTGGTGAAACTATCCTAGATGGATAGTGCTTGTCATGCCATTTTCGGTGGTATGTGGAATGTCACATAACTCCTCACAGTTTGAGATTTATGGCTTTATGAAGTTGGAAGAACCCCATATGATGGCTTGAAGCCCCAAAAGGTCAAAGAAGTAAAAGTGCTTGAAAAGAAGAAATCATTATTTAAATGATAAAGTAAAGTGACAAAATCAAGATGGATTATTTAAATGATAAAGTAAAGTGACAAAATCAAGAAGGAATATTTAAATGATAATGTATTGGAGAACTTTCTATTCATGGAAAGTGGTTAACCCTAAAATAAGGAAAATAGGTTAAGTGACCTAGAAATGGGTTAAGTGACCTATAAGATGAAAGTATAAATAAGAAGCTAGGATCTCTTGTAAAATGCACATTTTTTGTGAGAATCCTTATGGATCAATGGAGAACTTCTTGTGAATATCTTATGGAGTATTGATGGAGAGCTTCTTGTAAGAGCATCTTATTGATGTGGATCTCTTGAGCATGATTGAAAATCTATTCTAAAGAAGAGAGCGAGAGGAGGATCTCATGAATGCATCAAAGTTTCAGCAATGTCGGAGATCTTGATGGCAAAAGTTTCAGATTCACAGAAACCCTATTTTCTGATGTCCACATGGGTTGTCTGTGTATAGGGTGCATGTACACGTGGGCTAACTATGTACAGGGAGCATGGAGTAGATAAAATCATGGAGATTTTTGTTTGAGTTGGTGCCAAGCTCTTGGATGATGAGGCAGGTTCCAGATCTGCACTCTATGGCCTCGGATCTATCACTGAGACACTAGTATGGTTACATTATTGTCTTGATAGATGTTATTGTTTGATATGTTGTGAATGCTTAGGGAATTCTTGGTATGTCTTCTATGATGTGGGTCAGTTTGGTTGATTTGGTTGATGGAGTGAGCATCACTCTTATAATTCAGGAGTGACATGATTGCTATGATATACTAGCTATTTATACATGATTGAGATAGCATTCATATTGATTTGATGTGGAGCATGAGCAAGATATTGGAGAGCTTGGATGTGTTGTGACTGGTTTTGGGTTAGTTTGGACAATGGAAGACAGAAGGGTTCTAAGCATATGAAGAAAATCAAAACCCTAGTTTCTTAGAAGCAGACACTTGTTACATTATACACTGGATGCGTTCACACGCGGGCTGTAGTGAGCTAGGGTGCGTTCACACGCACGCTGCACTACTGACAGGTCGCGTACCTATTGACAGATTGATATCTATTAAGGATTGTTGCCTCATCTCATTTGGTGCTGAGAATGTAAGTTGAGTCTTGCATATAGAGTTGGTGCTCTTGTAGAGTTGTACTCTATTCAGTGGTTGTTTTTAAACCCCAAGGATTATAGTCCGTAATAAAAAGAAAATTGTACATACAACTTGTGTTCTTTGTGTCCATTATGATGATGACTCATTGATGATATATTGTTGATATATGTTGCTGATATGTGCCTACATCTAACTGGTTATAAATGACAGCAATGGGTAATGAATAAATGTTGAATGTTAATTGATAAGTTTTGTGCAAGAGGGAAGTTTTGGGAAAAAGAGCCCCACACTCATTCACCCCCCCTCTAAGTGTGGTAGGTGTGTCCAACAATGTGGTGTAAGGCTGGGAGGTTTGTGGAAGGTCTGTACGTAGTTGGTGGTCATCTATTGAAAGATAAGTACCAAATCTTTGTTGATTGTATGTTGTGTAATTGTACATGTTTTATAATTGATGAGTAATGCCTGGATTTTTCATATATGTTGTATGCGTAGGCTTACTGTTATTTCTGCATTAATCTATGTATATTAGAATACATTGTATGTATGTTTTAATGATTATTTCCGCATGAATAAGTGGCGTGAGCAAAATGTTGTAACTATTAATTTGCATTAGATATGCATGCATATAAATACACAAAATGGTATCAGAGCTAAGAGAGAGATACAAGAAGTGACGTTTCTCAGCCTGATGGTGGCTGGGGATGTTACAAAATGGTATTAGAGCTAGTTGGAAAAAGATAAGGTTGTTGGGTAGTGTTGCCTGACAGAGGTGGATGGTCGAGGACGTTACAAGAAAGAACAAAGACTAAGCTCGGTAACCTATTCTCATGTATTTACGAGCACAAGAAAGAACAAAGACTAAGCTAAAGAATGGTTTCATTTTTACACAAGATTGAAACAAAGTAAAAATATGCTTGGGTGGGTTTCATTTTTTTGCAAACTTGAAACTAGGAGAACTATGCTCAGAACTAGTTTCATTGTTTTAATGAGCTTAAAACCAAAAACTAAATGTGCTCGACACTCCCCAATGTAAATTCCAAAGGTGGGTGGTTGGTACTTTTCCCCCAACTTGAGAAGCTATCAGCTTAACTCCAACATGATAAAAGGATGGAGACATGCCGCCCAAGCTTTGTTTCATCCATCAACTCTCCTCCTATACCCAATAGAATCCTGGTTACTAATAGGAAACATTTTCACCAGAGAGGGAGGAAGAAAAAGGATCAACTAACCGAGGTGGATGGAATGAAGGTTCAACTATGAGTTGTAATGGAAGACTCAACTCAACGGGAGAGGTAGTTGTTTCATTTTTTAACGAGCTTGACACAAGAAAATATCTATGCTCATAAGGGTTTGTTTCATTTTGTTAACGAGCTTGACACATGAAAAGAACTATGCTCGGTAACCTCTAGGTTTGATTCCCATACCTTTGTTTCATTATTTAATGAGCTTTCCACATGGAAGAAAACTGTGCTCGTTACTAGCTGTTTCATTTTTTAATGAGCTTGAAATAGGAAAAGAACTATGCTCGTGGTGATCAGTTTCATTTTTTAACGAGCTTGAAATCGAAAATAAACTATGATCTGTGTTGGGTTGGATCCCCAGACCTATATTTCATTTTTTAATGAGCTTGACACAGAAATGGGAACCATGCTCGTTACTATCATCTTGATCATGGCTTTCGAGAGGATAATGCTCCGGAAGGAATACATGTCAAGGGACAAACCCCGATCATGGCTTCCAAGAGATCTTCGCTAGATATAAGAGCAAAACTCTAGAATGAATACATGTCGAGGGGTGCGATAGGGGTAGGAATATCATGCTCTAAAATCCCTATCAAAGAGATCACCATGTCAATTATTAGATCTAAGTTAGAAGAACGGAGAGATTCCTTCTTAGTCGGAGTTGAATGCATGGGACATGTTGCCAAATAATTAACTTGTGGTGGGGTGGATGATGCTGGAATATAAGGACCATGTAGGGAATAATGATGGTTTACCATCATATGAGGTCCAATGAATGAAAGTTGGTCGATGGTCACTATGTGTCCATTATGAGGGAAACACATCATGGGAAAGAGTGCGGACACAAAATATTCCATGGTGTAAACATAGTATCACCCAAGGAGAAAATTGAAGTCCAAGGGGTCGTGGACTACCATCACATCAATGTAGACCATTTCCCCCCCCCAAAGTAACAAGGAATTGATGAAGGATCCCTAAATTTTGACTAACCATTCTGTTAAAAGCCAACAAATTATGAGTCATTGACGCAAGATGAGGTGAACCAAGAGCTTTCCAAGCATTCAAGGATAGGATGCTAGCATAAGCTCCTTCATATATTATAGTGTTAGGAATATTCCTACCAAAAACTTGAACAACGATTTGGAAAGGCGCGTAAGAATGAAGATGAGGTTCTTAGAGAATTCCAATCAATGGTAATCACATTGTTTGGAGAGGGTGTCATGGGAACGGGTGGAATGCCCCCTTGTCTAGAGGAATCCGCAGTGACAAGAAATACATGAGCGACATCCTAACTCTTCAAAGGAGGAGGGGGATTGACTAATGGGGATATCAAATCGACCACTTGATGAACCGAATCGACTAAGGAGGTACTCAACTCGATCATTTGGGTTACACTCTTCGATGGAAGAGTGGGATCGATCGATGAAAGAATTAGATTGACCACTTTATCAAATGGGTCAACTGAGTATGAAATAAAATTGACTACTTGATCAACTGGAGTGACCATTTCATAAACCAATGGCGGTTTGGGAGAGAGTTTACGGTAACTTGTTGGAAGTTGTTGTTGAACATCAACAATATTTTTCCAACAAATATGAAGCTTCATCCATGCAGAGACAAAGGTAGGTGTGGTGCATCTCCTTACATAATAAGAAAGGAAATTTGTGTTTACCCTTCTTATTTCCAACCTTATTATTGGTCGATGGGTTGTCACCAACATGATCTATAGTGACTAATGACTTGGATTGAGAAGAAACCTAAGATCACACTTCTCCGGCCTTGGGAATACCAGGGAAATCCTTGAGAAGGTGATCACCCTTGCAAATCCTACAAGGGAAATTGGGATTGCGATTTTTAGACGTGACGACACCATCAAAACTCCCAACATGATGCCCAGAGGCTAGCTAATTACTTCCAATATGTCCTGCAATGGTTGGAATATTTCTCACTTTCTTATTTTTCTTCTTCTTAATCTTTTGTTTCTTCTCCTTCATGTCCACCTGGTTACTAGCTGTAGAGATTTCACTAGGCAAAGAGGAAGAATGAGAAGAAGACCCTATGGGTGAAGAAGACAGGGTATAGACATGAGGTTGATGATCTGGGGATGGAGTGTTTACATATGAAGCACTAGGAGCATTCACGTTCACCAAAGTGGAAAACAACCAAACCGGTAACCCAATCATGAGACCAGGAAGAGTCAAAGTTGCGATGTAAGGTGGAAAACGTGTCCCACAGAAGGAGAAAAAATGGTATCCCCAGAAAGGGATTCCTTCGTTGGTATACCCATGAACTAATGCCATAGATATAGACTCAACCCTAAGGTCCACTAAGAAAAAAAATAATACATGTTAGAAAATCTAGGAAGCAAACTAAACAAACCAATAATTTCTCACAATGAACTTATTAGTTGGTGATGAAATCCAACATCATGGGAACATGTGAGAAGGGGCTGGGATGAGAAAGTGGATCAGTTACGTTGGCGATCTTCTTAATGGATTTATTCCCTGGTGTAAGTCCCCTTACAGTGAGAACCGCGGGTGACCCTCCAAGGAGCCCGAGTGAGTTTGGCCAACGTCTGACCCAGTTATAGTGAAGACTCCCCTTCACTGTCACCTCATGTATAGAACCTAATGATTATGGCCAATAAGGTCACCAACTCCTAGTTTGCCTTCGGGCAGGTACAATCGATAATCGATTCCCAAAGTATGGGAAGGCTATTAAGTCCAAAATTCTCCAAGAGGACTGAGAACAAGAGGACTGGTAAAATCTCTAGAGGACCCCGAACTGATTTGTGATTCACAAAGTTCTGATACCAAATGAAAACAACTGATTCTCAAGAAGAACCCCCAATATACTCTCATTCCACTATGTTTGGTTAAGCCTCAGAGAGGTAATCTCTGTTTCTCTCCCGCACACAACCTTGTGTTTAACCCCTATGTGAGAGGGGGGTCCTAGCTATGCTTATACGAAAATTGGATTTTCTCTCCCTATTGCAATAATCTAAGTTGATTTTAGGTTCTTTCGAGAGTTCACCTAACAACCTATTCCAAAGCTCTAGCCTGATCTACTATTGATGTACAGGCCCTAAAAATAAAGGTTGTTAGATCATTTTTATCAAGCATGTGATTTTATGGTTGTTGGTTTGCTCAAGGGTGCAATAGTGAAACTGATGATGTTTAAAGGAATCAACTCCTAAAAGGTGTAGAGAATGATGCAATGCAATAATTCATTTTTTATGAAAGCTAGCTAAAGCGGGGAGGGGAGTTCTTTATTCGTTTATAATGAGAAATAAGCACTTCAACAACATGCAATCTTAATTTTCTTTTTAATGAAATAGAAAACAATGCCAAATGATGAAATGAAGTTTTCACAATGTGAAAGAAAACCACTTTCCTAAGCTACTTTTGAAAACACTCCAACAAAAGTTTATGCTTTCTCTTTTTCTTTTCAAGTAAATGCAATTTGAAAGGAATTCCTTCTATTTATTTTCTTTCAATCTACAATGTGTAATGCACTAAAAAGTAGATAAGAAGGAAGAAAAAAAATATTCCAAATTGAAACACTCAAAACTCAAGGCTTCAAAACTGAAAAAAGTCTTCCAAATGACTGAAAATCAATCCAAACTCAAAGCAAGAGTGGGAAAACAATCATAGAGAAATTTCTCCAAACAATCTCTTAGGGAGATGCCAAGGATCCGTGGACTACTTAAGGAGGTCAAGGCATACAAGTCTATTCATACCAATGAAAAAATAATTTTAATAAGATTACATATGAGTGGCATACATGAAAAGAAGAAAAATTTTCAAGAAAAAAGAAAAACAATTCACAAAAAGATTGTAAAATTCACAACAAAGAATCTAATGCAGATCCAAGGTGGATCTGTAGTGTTGAACAGGGCCACAACAAATAGGTATGAGTGATTTTTTGAAGGATAACTCTTCAAAATGGGTTCTTAGGATAATGGTCGCTTCCTAAAAAGGGAGACAAAACGACATGGTCACTCCCTGTGAAGGGAGAAAGGGTGACCAGAAGGTATGGTCACACCTGGTTAACCTAGGAGGATGGATGGTCGCTCCTTTATAGAGCCAAAAGGGAGACCAAGTGAGGTTGATATCTCCCTAATAGAGAAAAAATGGCGACCAAAGGAGGTTGGTCACTCTATTTACACAGGGAAAGAGTGACCGGACCTGGGAAATGAAAAAAGGGTGGATCTGGATGAGATCTGATAGATTTGGGATATGGGTTTCTTCAACTAGACACATAAAAGAGTGGGAAAATTATTGGGATGAAACAAAAGCACTTAAAAGGGAAGATATCTCTAGAAAGAGGATTCAACAATTCAACAATCTAAGGGGATTAATACATGGAGAAAAACTTCCCCAGTATGGTCGCCAATCTATTGTTGGGATTTTGTACCCTATAGGAGGTGAGCTCTTTTAGGTTCTACCAATGCCTAAGATAGGAATGGAGACATAAACTAAGGATGTTCCTAAATTTGATTCATACATGGAAACCTCACAAGGATCAAAGAAAACATGCATGGATTGACAACAGATCTAATAGTATATCATAACACATAATCATACTAATTCTCTACCAATGAATACATAAACTTATATGAACAATTAGATAGAGGGAAACATCCAGTATGTCTTCTATTAATCAAAGAAGCAATATTACAACTTACAAATGTAGACTGAAGATATGGCCTCCTTCCAAGCTCCTTTCCCAAGTCTTGCAACCAAATCACCAGAGTAACCTTGCTAGCTCTTTTCTCCTTCTCTTCCATGGGAAATGGATTGGTTCTTATAGGGATTTAGGGATAAGGCCATATGATTATTAGGATAAGATCCTGCAGCTCATAATGGAAGCCTTCTCGAGTGTAAACCTAGAGAAATTAGTGGGAAGTCTCATCCATCGAAGCCAAATCCAAAAACAGGATCTTCTAGTCTTGGTCACTCAAATCCCCAGTATGGTCGCCAATATGTTGTAGGGATTTTGTACCCTGCAAGAGCTGAGCTCCCTTAGGTTCTACCAGCGCCTAAGATAGGAATAGAGAAATAAACTAAGGATGTTCCTAGATCTGATTCATACATGGAAAGATCCTAAGGATCAAAGCAAACATGCATGGATTGACAATAGATCTAATAGTATATCATAATACATAATCATACTAATTCTCTACCAATGAATACATAAAATTATATGAACAATTAGATAGAGGGAATCATCCAGTATGTCTTTTATTAATTAAAGAAGAAATATTACAACTTACATATGTAGATTGAAAAGATGACCTCCTTCCAAGCTCCTTGCCCAAGTCTTGCAACCAAATCACCATAGTAACCTTGCTAGCTCTTTTCTCCTTCTCTTCCATGGGAAATGGATTGGTTCATATAGGGATTTATGGATAATTCCATATGGTTATTGGGATAAGATCATGTATCTCATAATGGAAGCCTTCTCGAGGGTAAACCCCGAGAAATCAGTGGGAAGTCTCATTCATCGAAACCAAATCCAAAAGTAGGAGCTTCTAGTCTTGGTTGCTCCTAGGACACATAGACAGAAAGACTGGTTGCTCCTTGGTAGGCTAAAAGGAGCAACGGTCCCTTTTGTCTCCCCCTCAATGATGGAAAAAGGTGACCAAGTTGGAATTTGGTTGGAAACTCAAGGAAGAAGTGGTAGGTTTTAAGGGTTAAAATAAGGGGTTTCTATGGGATAATGACCTAATGATTGAGTGATCTTTAGGTGATAATGACCTAATGATTAGGTGGAAAATAAATTTATAACACATGCCTCGATGCATGACCCCCAAGGGAATGCAAACCCTAGGATTATAGAAGGTGAATTGGGTGACAAGAGAAATTTATCAGTTAGATTGATAAGTGACCTGGACATAATTTAACTTGTAGGATTGAGGGTTGATCTAACAACTAAAGTGGAAAATTCCCCAGTGGAGATCTCTCCAAAAAAAATCACCCCTATGGAAATCAGGTTATCTGTAGCAGGTTACATCAACGACAAAGATTATTTCTTGGTTTCACAAGTGTTGATGCATGCCATGAAATGTTGATCGTCGATTTGTTTGGTTGTCGATTTGATATGTAGAAAAGAAATCATAATGGAAATATTAGTTAGTTGGTATTATATATAAATATATATATAATTTTTCTGGGCCATCTTCTCCATCTTACGAACCACCTCAAAACTCAATGAAGTGGTACAATAAAACTACCAACATGAAAACATGAACCTCCGAGACTTACAAGAGAAACAAGGAGGCTAAATACATAAAATAATATAATACTGCTTCAGTTTGGAAGAGACAATTATCATGTTTCCTTTTGAATTATAGCGACCTTCAGAGGAAAGTGTGTGTTGATGCTCAGTGCATTCAATCATGCCACATTTAATTACTACTCTTTTCATTTTGGCATGCAAACATGTTATGTTTTACCATGAATGGCACTTTATACGGGCAGTATATGAAAACATTGACAGTGGACACGCTGAAGAATAAGATCATATTATTTTTACCATAATTTATAATAAAAAAATGAATAGCCTGCACATACAATTTAAAATGACTGGCATCAAGTCACTCTTGAGAAAACTCATGAACACATGGCACATAAAAACACAATGGCCATACAGATTTTTAAATATATTTTTTTAATATTAGTCTTTTTATTTTAAAAATGTTGAACACAAACTTTTAGAAGATATAAATATTAACCGTTTAGCATTGGAAAAAAAAAACTAATATAGTGGAAGGGTTTATGCAATGTGTTTGGCATTCAAAACTGATTTAGCTTGCCACTTGTCATATTTGTTCCTGCATGGATAGCATGTGGAGGAAGACATGACATCTCTACTTAAGGAATGGACCATGGAAGAACTGTCACCTAACCCTGAAGCTTAGAAGAGAACCAAGTTTAGGAGCCAATGCATAGACCTCTTGGCTTTGGTGGAATATAACAAGCCATCCTTCGCCAGATTTAGCAGGAGAACATATGGCATATAATACAATGCCTCTGATCTAATCATCTGCTATAGCACTGAAATCTGTTATATGTACAATGATATCCCCAAATCCACTAGAAAATGGTTGGTTTGCTGTGAATTTTCCTGAAAAGAAACTTCACAAGTACTATTTTTCAAAGGAGACTGGGAATATCAAGGACTTTTGATCATTACAAGAAAAAAAAAACACTAGGAGGAGTGTCCTTGACAACAGGTAACAGTTTCCTAGTGAGAAAACATGCAATCGTTCTGGTTTTGGCTTTCCTAATTATTGAGAAAAATCAAGTCACCCAAGATCGATTCTTGGGTCAAGAATGAGGACCCTGGATTCCATAACAACTGTTAATGGTACCAAACTAGAGAAAAAAGTAAAGGAGCTCTTGGTATACTGCAACAAACCCCATTTCTGACAGACCAGATCCATAGAACCCAATTCCATAATTCCATTAGGAGTTGGAATACATACCATGGATTTATCCCGAACTGAGAATCCTTCCTAGCCCTTTGGCATTCAAACGAATCTGATTTCAATGACCTAGAGAGCCACACATGCACGCTAGACATGAACGCCTAGCCCAAAACCCCCTCTGCCCCCGTGAACGAATGCTTTTTCACTTCTCTCATTCACACTCCCTTTCTCTCAACACTCTTCCCTTCCGTTTACCCTTTATAAATACTTACTTCTGAGAGCTCTATACCCACTGCAAATCTCCTCTCCTCTGCTCTGCTCCCTCTTCAGAAACGCTGTGTTTTTATCCTCCTCTCATTCCCGTTTCCATGTCATCTCTTCGTTTGCTGTTTTTCCTCCTCATATTTTCCTTCACCCCTACCCACTCATTTCACCATGATCGCCTATCCCTCCTAGCATTCAAGAACCTCATTACCAGCGATCCACGCCATTCCATGGCAGATTGGAGTCGCGCCAACCCCTTTTGCAACTGGACTGGCGTTACCTGCAACCGCCGTCATCCAAACAGAGTGGCCTCCCTCGACCTCTCTGACATGGATCTGCGCGGTTCCATTTCTCCTTCCCTCGGCAATTTGTCCTTTCTCCGCTCACTCATTCTCGGAGGCAATGCGCTCCACGGTCATATCCCGCCTCAATTCGGACGTCTATTTCGTTTAAGGGAGCTCGACTTGTCAACTAATGAATTGGAAGGAAATATTCCCAATCAACTCTGCAGTTGCAAAAATTTGACTTTCGTGGCACTCTCCTTCAACAATCTGACTGGAAATATCCCGAGGGAGTTCGGTTCCCTCCCACATTTGCAAAAGCTTTACTTGGGAGAGAACGACCTCACAGGTGCCATACCCTCTTCCTTGGGAAATCTTTCATCGTTGATTTATTTGACTTTGGAATACAACAGTCTCACCGGTTCCATTCCAAGTCAACTCAGCAGTTGCAGAAATTTGATTCTCCTGCTACTCACAGACAACGACCTCAGAGGTACCATTCCTTCTTCCTTAGGAAACCTTTCGTCATTGGTTGAATTGTTTATTGGAGATAACAATCTTGTTGGTCAAATTCCAAGTCAACTCAGCAGTTGCAGAAATTTGGCTGTCCTCATGCTCGACTTTAACGAGCTCACAGGTACCATTCCTTCTTCCTTAGGAAACCTTTCATCATTGGTTGCTTTGCATATTGCATATAACAATCTTGTCGGTCCCGTTCCACAAGAATTGGGTAGGCTCACGCGTCTGGAACAGCTTTCACTTTACAAAAACGATTTGTCCGGTACCATTCCTTCATTTTTGTCAAATATGTTCAACTTGAAAGTGCTTTCTTTATGGGGAAATCAATTTAGTGGAAATATCCCAAATTTTATTGGAAATTGTTCTAACCTCAGAGAACTCGCTTTAAACGGGAACAAGTTGAATGGGAGTGTGCCTATAGAGTTGGGTAAGTTATCCCTCCTTGAAAAACTTTACTTGCATACTAATCAACTTGACAATGGTAACACTACAACCATACTCTTTCTTGTAGTTCTTACCAATTGTTCTCACTTACAAGATCTAGAATTGGACAACAATAAATTAAGTGGTGTTTTGCCGCTTGCCATAGGTAGACTTTCTACCAATTTGTCTTATTTGTCATTATCAAACAACAAAATACAAGGAAACATCCCCCCACATATTGGCAATCTTAGTAGCCTATCATTTCTAGATTTAAGTGAAAATCTTTTAAATGGTAGCATTCCACTATTAGGAAACCTTCAAAAAATAGAAAGGTTGTCTTTAAGTAACAATAGATTAGAAGGAAACATCCCTGATCACTTTGAAAGCTTACAACACCTTGGTCTCTTGGACGTTAGTGGAAATATTCTCTCTGGAAAGATTCCAAATTCCCTTGCACCCCTTAAACAACTAAGAAGACTCCATCTTCATCACAACAAGTTATCAGGGAGCATACCTTCCAACTTAGTCGATTGTATAAATTTGGAATTGCTTGACTTGTCTCACAATAGGCTCACTGGAAGTATACC
>JASDQU010681406.1:22623-35551 GCA_032191745.1 Picea mariana
TTTGCGCCCAAGATAAAAGCGATATTAAAAGGACCCAGCCATAACTTTTGGAACTTTGAATGCCTTCCTCTATTGGCACGAGATGAATCCCACAACAAGACCTTCTCATTAACCTTAAATTTCACAGCTTTGACACTTTTATTGAAATATTTTTTAACAGTTTGTTGTCTTCTCTTTATATTATCTAAGGCAAACGTCCTTTGTTCCTCTAAATCCAAGAGTGTATTCATTCTTTGAGAGATATCAGAAGAATTTAATTCTTCAACCTGTTCTAGCTCGGTAGGAAAAATGGATTCTTGACCATAAACAAGCTGGAAAGGAGTGCAACCAGTTCTCACCTTGGTGGTAGTGTGATCTGCCCAAAGGGCATAAGTGAGGAGAGTGTGCCATTGACGAGGCTTATCTTCAATGAGCCTCTTGATAATTCTAACCAGATTCTTGTTGGTAGACTCGGCCTGCCCATTTCCTTGGGGATAATAAGTTGATGAGGTAAAACTTTTAACCCCCAATTTAGTTAAAAACTGAGTCCGCTTAGCAGAAATAAAAGGGGGACCATTTTCTATAATAATTTCCAAAGGAAGGCCAAATCTAGAAAAATATTAGTCTCAAGGAAATAAATCACCTGCCCATCCTGCAAATGCTTAAGTGGGACAGCTTCAGTCCATTTCGTAAAATAGTCAGTGGTTGTCAAGATAAAAACTTGCCCTGCTGAAGATAGAGGATTAATAGGACCAATAAAGTCCAGACCCCATTTTGAAAAAGGAAAGTCAGGGAGGACATGTTGTAAAGGCATAGTAGAAAGACGTTCTTTTCCAGCAAAATTCTGGCACTTGTCAGAAGATCTTGAAAAATTAGAAGAATCACGAAAGATTGAAGGCCAATAGTACTATTTTCTGATAATTTTAAAAGTAGTAGTTTTAGCAGAAAAGTGACCTCCTACATGAATAACATAATTCGAAGACCCATGGGTCTCTTGTAACAATTTATGTGCTTCCTTATTGTTCACATAGAAAAGTAACATACCATCGGCATATCTCCTAAATAATAAGTCTCCTATAATGACGTATCTAGAAGATTCGAGATAGAGCATTCTTCTTTGATGAGTATCCAAATTATATGGGCATCTTTGATTTTGCAAGTAATACACCAGATATTTATACCAAGGATGTTCAACTACAGGAAGGATTTGAATGTCAATGCAAAACAGTGTTGATAGAGAGCTATCTTGTTCATCAATTTCTTCACTTTCTTCTGCATGCTGAGCCAAGTGAAGGGCTAAGTCACACCCCTTAATGGTATTAGAAGTCACGATAGTTAAATCATGCTCCTGGATCTTGGCAAGCCAATGTGAAAGATTCCCTGAAAGATAAGTCGTTGTGACCAAAAACTTGACAGCAGGTAAAGGGACTTTTACCAATGTGTGCTTACCTAAGATAAAGTGGTGAAATTTTTCAATAGCCTTAATAAGATCGAAGCATGCTTTTCAATATAAGAATATTCAAATTCATCATCTGACAATATTTGACTCATCTAAGATATTGGTTTCTCATTGACTTGGTCATCACGTTGCGTAAGGATAGCAGAAACTACTTCCTCTGTGGCATTAGTAAATATAACAAATTCTTTCTCAAAATCTGGCTTCGCCAAAATCGGTACAGAACTGATTTCCTTCTTGATCCTTACAAAAGCATTTTCAACAACAGCAGTCCAAGAAAAGGAACGATCTTGCTTAAGAATATTGTGAATTGGTTTTACCATTAAAGAAAAATTAGAAAAAAACCTACGGACAAAGTTGATAACACCCATAAAGGCTTGAACCTCCTTCTTGGAAGTAGGAGCAGGAAGATTTAGGATAGAAGCAATCTTTTCAGGATCTATGATTATTCCTTAATAAGCGACAATGTGTCCAAGGATCTTTCCCTTGGTAACGTTGAAAATAGACTTAGAAGGATTTAAAGAAATGCCAAATTTCCTGCATCGCATGAGAACCTTCTTCAGATGACCAAAATGATCTGGTCGGTTTTTTGAATACATAGTTAAGTCATCAAGATAAATCTGAATAATTTTGTTGATCAAATTGTCAAAAGATATTTGCATAGCTCTTTGGAAAGTGGCACTTGCAATAGATAATCCAAAAGGCATACGTTCATAAGTGAAAGTGCCCCAACGTGTAATAAAAGTGGTTTTATATTTATCTGTCCTTTTTACCTTGATCTGATTGCAACTAGAAAAATCGTCAAGTAAGGACATCATTTCTGACCCTGCAACTTGTTGCAAAATGATTTCTATATTAGGGAGAGGAAAATGGTATCTTATACTAGCCCTATTCAATGCACGAAAAATCAACGCATAATCTGATCTGACCAGTCGTTTTCCAAACAGGAACCAAATTGGAAACCCACTCAGAATAATTAACAGGGAAAATTATCCCCGCCTTCAAGAGTTTTTCCAACTCCTTTCGAATAGTTGCTTCCAGTGCAGGGTTAATGGGTCTTTGTTTTTGCCTAACCGGTTTTATGCCCTCCTTGATGGAAATGGCATGTTGTATAAGAGTAGGATCAAAACCACGAAGATCCTCATAATACCAAGCAAAAACATCTTGAAATTCACTAAGCAACTCAATGAACTTCGATTTTTCTTCATCGGAACATTGGGAACCTATTTTAACATTATTTGGACAGTTGGGCATCCCAATGTTCAAGGAAATGGTTTCACCCACTTTCCTTTTTTACTCCCCTTCTTTATGTTTCTCTTTGTTTCCTACATCACTCGATGAAAATGAACTTTCTAGAGGAGTCAAGCCCTTTGTATTTATGTTATCTTCCATTGATATAATCTCGTTAGGCTTAAAAGGTTCATTATGTATGAAAGCACATATGATCTCATCATTAGGGAAGACCTTCCATGGCTCTACATTGTCAGGGATATGTGGATGATACAAATATTGAAAGGTGCAATCAGGTCTTTGTGGCAGAAGTTGTCGAGTAGGAGAGGCTGCAAAAATAGTTAATATGTCAGCCATTGAGTTTAATTCCCTTTTAACATGAGCGATGTTGAAAGATATAAAGTTCAAGATAAGTGCCCAAACAGTTTGGGTGTAACTTTTCATTAGCTTGTTGCTAGGAGAATATGTCTTACGTACAAGGTTTACAACAAGTTCAGAATCCCCAAAAACTGTAAGGTGACCACAACCTAAATTATAGGCATTTTCAATGCCTAGAAATAATGCTTCAAATTTGGTGACATTGTTTGTGCAAGAAAACTCTAACCTATAGGAAAAGTTATTAATTTTACCCACAGGAGAGTACAATATAATGCCATCTCCATTTCCTTCATTGGAGCATGAACCATAAAAGTGCATATGCCACATCCCATCCTCTATGTCTATTTGTTCCAAGGTAGTGTTGTCCTCATCTGCAAAGATGGAATACACTCCTAGGTCCTCCTCGATATAATTCACATTAGGTTGTGAAATGCTTTCTATGTAATGTGATATTCTTCCCTCCCTTAGTACTATGATGTTTTTATCATTCCGAGGAACATATAAGTGTGACCCGTCGAGTGAGAGGTATCCACCTGTCAATGCTTGTCAATCTCTTCCTAAGTTGATTGAATAATTACTCACTAGCATGACAATTACCTGAATATTAAGGGTTGTCCTTATTTCATGATGTGCACACAAAACCAAGGTCACGTCCTTGATTTCACCTATGGTCGATTATTGTAAACTATTATAAGAGAGCATGGCATTTTCATTTGTACAAGACAAGCCTAGCTCTTCCATAATAATATTTGACATTACACTTGGGCCTGAACCGCTGTCAATGAGACAACAATGGGTTATTTTGTCCATAATCTTTACAGAAATGAAAAACGGGGATTTTTTATAGGGTGCCTAAAATTATGTACACCTACTTTATTTACAATTGAGTTCTCTTCATCTACCTCTTCAGAAAGATTGGCCACGATGGAAGATTTTCCTTCCATGAAATTTTTCAAATGTTTTTGTTGCTCTAGGACGACAACCATGTCCAGGAGGGTATCATCAGCTTTAATATTAGCCAATTGATTGAGAATGTTGTATTTGGAAGAAGGAGGAGGGGAGGGAGTTCCTTGACTGTCAGGAGTTTTAGAAACTTGTACAGTAGCAGCTGGTGAATATGAGCTTGGGCTAGAAGAAGTGCGAGGAGGATCATATTTACCTTTTGGAGGATAGGATTTATTCCTAGTATTTATGATCATAACATCCTCTGGTTTTGCAAAATATAGGACAGCAATAGTAGTTTTAGGTCTTTTACCAAAGATTTTATCTCTGGCACTCTTCTTTATCTCACAAGTAATTTCCTCATGGTGTTCCTCGCAAAAGTTACACCAACTGCGAGGCATGATGGCTTTAGGTTGAAAATTGTTTTCGTTAGGATTCCTAAAGGGTGGTGAAGAAGAAGATGAGACCCCAGGGGTAAGTGAAGGGACATTTCCCTTCCACTCATATGCTATCATTTGATTATTCGTGTCTTGTACAAGTTGTAAGAGGGTGGACATGTATGTCTGTTTAACTGAGTCTCCCTTGGGAAGACCTATTCTTTCAAGTTGTTCTTCATACTCTAAACAAGAATGCAAAGAAGAAACAAGGTTTTCAATGGCCTTTTCTTCAAGCCTATGATGGTAGGGGGAAGGTAAAGCATTATAGTAATGCATAAAAGCGGCTTGGTTCTGAGGGTGAATGAGTTCGGGGATTTGGTTATATAACTTGGTGAAACGCAAGTTGAAAGACTTGATAATCTCACCATATTTATAAGAAATGCTATTGTACTCATGTAACTTCTCCGCTGGGCTCTTAAACTGCCCATATGTTTACTTGAACCAATAAACTAGTTCCTCCCAAGTGGAAATAATCTTGGGAGGAAGGTCAAAGAAATCGGTCGTTGCCTTCCCTTCAAGGGAATTAACAAATAAGTGCATACAAGTGTCATTTTCATTGGCTCCTATGTTGTGATAGGCATTAGAAAATGCCACTAAGTGTTCATTCGTAGTGACCGCGGTATTCCCTGAAAACCTAGGGAGATGCTCTTTGAATTTAGGAAGTGGGCGAGTAGCAGGTGCTAGGTTAAGAGGAGAGGAAACATGCCACGGAGTACTTGTAGCATCTTCTTCAAATTGAAAAAGACCATACTTTTTTATGACCTTGGTGGGGTTTGTAGTAGATTGGACAGGAACTTGATTACTATATAAGCTACCAATCACTAACAAGGTTGAAGGTTGAGTTTAAGAAGCACCTCCAATTCCACCAGAGCCACCACTAGATGACATCTTGTGAACGATATGTAAGGGAGAGAAAGATGAATTGGCTAAATTAGACAAATTTCTCCTTAGAGTACTTTGTTGGGTTGGGAAAACAACGTTTCTTCTTCCTATTTTAGCAATAGGTTTGATCTCATGTGATAAAGTTCTTCTTCTCCTAGAGATGTGAGGGTTTAAGGACATGAAAAGAAGATCAAAACTTTAGGGGAAAAAAATCTATGGTTGATTCCTAGGATGTATTTTCCTAGCTTCCCAATGTTCTCGGACACTTATGTCTTGTTCGATCACTTCCCATGAGCATTCAAGCTCAATTCAAGTATTAGTGGTCTCTAAGATGGTATTAAACAAGGTTAAAGCAATGTTCGTCTGATCTTTAAGACTGAGCTCAATATTGTGATGCATTGCAATAGGTACAGTCATGAAGAAAAGAAACATTCAAAGAATCAAAAGCATAAATATAAATATATTCAATGATAATCAAGCATGCAATCAACCAGAGAGATATGGAAGATCTCCCTAGTATGGTTGCCAAATAAATGTTGATGAAAAGATATGAATTTATCTTACTCAAGCATTTTCGAATCTTGCTTGGCTAAGGCAAGATAGTCAGGAATATTACCCTATGTTTTATAGCCTCAAAAATGTTTTTCCCAATCCACGAGTATTAATTACAAGGGCTTAGGCTGACTTTTTAAATGAAAATATTGCTACAAAATATAAAAAATTTATATAATTTTCTAAACATATGTAGATTGCAAAAAAAGTGAATGTGGAGATCAAAAGAAAAAGTAACCAAGTTACAGATTAACACAAATGAGATAGAATATCAATCGCTTTATTTCATTCCAAGAAATCAAAAGTATCCTTCTCTTTACAAAAATCCTTTTGAGGGCATGGACCAAGGCCAAACTTAGATATCCCCAATGAAAACCATACAAAAGGACTTTGACAAGAAGTAAAAACTGAACTTTAAAATATGCACCAACTTGCCACAGATTGTTTCCCACTTGACTATGCACAATATCCTTTATCATTCATGAAACTCAATTCATAAACAGACAAGTATACACAGACTATCAAAGATAGATCAACACCTATGAAACAAGCATCTAAATGATATGGTTCAATTTTGAACCTTGTTGTCTACAATAGGACCATGCTATCAAAAATAGAATTAGGCCTCTAATGAACTAAAGAATGAATGAAAACTGAACTATCTTAATAAAACTCAAGAGAAAACCTTAGTATTGCTTTCTCCTTCTATTCTCCCCTTGTTCTTCCTTCTCATTTTGATTTTATGCATTCCAAATTAGTTGAAGTAGTTCAACTACCTCATTTGGTTAAGTTAACTAAAACTTAACTAATTTTAGTTTAGGGGGAGTAATAATAATAATCATAACTAAGGGTCTTTTATTAAACAATAACTAAGTAGGTGGGACCCCTGGTGAATCCCTTTTATTTATTAACAAAAATAAACACAATTAGACAGTGAATTTAACACATGCCTCCTTGTCACTCCCACAATTTATTTCCAAAATTTGAAATTTAAATATTAGAAATATTTCAAATTATATCCAAAACATGTAAATATCCACAATATCCCAAAAAATAGTTTGTTCTCCAAAACTTTCTGCAATCCACTGTCCTCAACAATTCAATTATAAACACATAAATCAAAATTCATATTTGCCACTTTGAGAGGCAATTCTTCTTTTTTCATTGTTGTCCCCTTTGGAATTCCCTGAATTAGACTTAGGTTGGGTGGAACCTTGAGGCTTAATATCACTAACAACATGGGAGAAATCATCCCTCAGGTGCATCCGGGAGGACACTGACTTGGTTGAGTCACTTGAAGGAGATGAAGGGGAAGCAACATCTTTACCTTTGTCTTTCACATGAGGAGCCTCAGTTTTGAGTTGTTTGCTTGCATGGGAGGACTGAATAGGTGATTGTGCAGGGGAAATTTGAGAATTTGGCTTTACAAGTGGTGGAGGAGGAGACAATGACAAGTTGGTCCAGCCACAATGGTGGGAGACTATCGGATGAACAATCTCCCGCCATCCATCATTCTCGATAACTTCTGGCTGCAAAGATACATGGGGAGGCACAGGGATACCAAGAACATTTTGGGGCTAGAAGGGAGGCCTCTCTGGTCTAGGTTGAATTATCCCTTGTCCAATCCAATTGAAAAACCCAGCTTGAAAATTTTGGTTCAAGTCCTAAGGGTTGGCATCAAAATGTATTGAGAATCTAGGCCTTCTAGGCCCTCTTTTCCAATTACCTCTTCCCCTATTGTTTCTTCCATGACTGCCTCTGTTGAAGAAACGCATCCTGTATGTAGCAATTTATTAGCAACTAGCCCTTAACAGACCATACATGACATTCTCTTTATATGAAACAAAGTTTGGATCAGAAATTAACATAAGACCCATGCAATCCAATCCATAATAATTATTTAATAATTGTTAAAAGAGAAGGGAGTCAAATAGGGTTCATGGGATATCTGGGGGGATTGTAATGAGAGAAAAACTAATATCATGACAGGGAGTAAGAACACGAGTATTGCTCAACAATTCATAAAATAATTG
Source organism: Picea mariana (assembly GCA_032191745.1). NCBI lineage: Eukaryota > Viridiplantae > Streptophyta > Pinopsida > Pinales > Pinaceae > Picea > Picea mariana. The sequence goes on from JASDQU010681406.1 coordinate 30,513, forward strand.
ATTGTGCAATCAATACCAGAATATATTAGCTGCCACCTATTTCTGTGTCATCCTTCATCACTGCCATACAGAGTTTTAATTTTATTTTAGTGAACAGGGCATGTAAAAATGAATTTGGGATCGTGAGGGGGTTATAATGAGCGAAAAAGTGATAAAATGAGAGGGAATAACACGGATATTGTTCATAAAATAAATTAGATCAAACAAAAATCATAACTTTGTTTCAATTATAATCCAACAAGCATCCACTTTTAAGACCCTAAACATTTAACTGTTCCTTAATTGCATACAGATTGTTTTCTATCTTCAATAAAGAAAACAATTCAATTTCCCAGAACTCTTCAATTATATCAATCTGTGCATTCTATACAATAACTATGCAAATATCTTTTCCAATACCACATTAATATCATAACCATTCGAGCCACATTCATGTATACTCTAATGCTGATCTTTTCCTATCCAACCAATAATCGGGCCCAATTTAATCACACACAGGTCATCAACAATGTGATCGACACCAATCTTGATTCAACAATATCATTTAACCAACAACATTTAGCTATGAGCTTGATATTTGTGTGCATTAACATGTACAGATTTTTGTTTAAAAGAAATGCTCAATAAAAGACAGAGCCATAAAATGCACGAAGAGAACAGAACCAAATCACACACAGGAGTCTCCTTTAATATTGATAGGACCAAGATCATGTTTGGTGAAACAATCACTCACACAGGTGCCTTTGAAACTTTAGATGGAATCATGATCGTGTTAGGATTTAGCACAGCAATGAGTGGAAAATCCATAATCGACCAAATGGAAAGTTCTCGGGTTGTAAGTAACCCATACCCTTTTCCTTTTCAAAAACAATTTCATCACAGAGAGGAAATATAGAGACTCGACCAAGAGATGGTCTTTGAGGTCAAAGAGACCGTGCCCCCTTTTTTTTAGAAAAAATATACCAGTCATTTAACTTGTAATCAAAATCTTGACAGAGAAAAAAAAAGGTGCCCAAGAAGAAAAGAAATAAATCGGGCTCAATAGAACCAAGTTGGGTTCTTTAAAACTTTATTGCAGAGAGGTAATGAGAGTGTGCTTAATCTTCGAAAACACAAAGAGATCGTAATCCTTTTACCTCCTAAAAGAATTTATCACTGAGAATCAACCACAAGTAATCAAGTATAATCTTGGAATAATAGAGAGTTGTGCTCTTTTGAAAACACCACGGTCTTTTAACCTATAACCCCAAAACCTTGACAGAGCTAAAAGGTGCCCGAGTATGAACACAAAAATCCAAACTCAACAAACCATGTACACGTAGATATATTTTAAATCTTAACTGCAGAGAGGAAACGAGGGTTGGTCTAAACCAGGGATACCCCTCGAAGACACAGAGAGATTGTGTCTCTTCCAAACACCAAAGAGGTTCATAACATTCGAAACAAATTTGAAAGTAAGGTTTACCAACATATCAGTCAGCCACTACCACAGAGATGAGATGAGTGAACATTTAAAACACTTGTGGAAAGAAATCCAAAGCACAAATCATGGCCACTCAATACATACACAGGCCTCCATTTAATATTCTGGTAAATACAAAGATTGGACTGTAAGATGCTTTCGGTGATAGTGAAGAGAAATCCATAACAAACAATAACTTGGGGCTCGACCAAATAGAGTAAGAACAATACCACTATCGATATTTGTATTACAAGCTGGAGAACAAATCACAACCATGACCGAAACGAAGAATGGTTAACATCAGTAATACCCAGGCTGGTGGTAAAACCCCGCACGAATAAAACTCATAGATTGTTGCACTATTTTCATCATTTTTCACAAAGAACAAGAATCAAACCCAAGCTGACCAACATTTATTTTAACCAATAACCAATGCACAAGCTTTACAAAGCAAGAACACTCATTCATTTTTTTCAAAATGCCAACATTCCACAGTAATCACAGAGAACATCATAACACAACATCAATACCCATTCGAAAACTCAAGAAAAACACAGAAATCATGCAATCCTTAGCCAACAAGTTGATTCATATTACAGAGGGACCATCATGGATGGAAAGCAAAGGGTTCATACCTAGAAAAATCGCTTCAAGGAAGAGTTGGCTTGTGTTTTCCCTTTCAAAACTTGAAATCGTAGAGCTTCCACAACCAACAGCACAAAATGAAACTATGCTAGGGTGATGGGATCGAGGATGGTTTGGAGTGACGTGTAGTAAATCCACGTCACTTCCTCACCTGGTCCTATTCAATTTCACGTATGAGCCAGCTCATTACCATAACATCACATTAATTCAATGTATATCCAAAATTCAATGCCATATCCATTGTATAGTGTGCCACCCGAAACATATCACAACTCTAACAATAAACATATGTTAACATTACCATATGTGCTTCCCATATAATTCCTTAACCAAAAATGCATAGTATAACAGCTAGGTCCATCACTTCCCATTTGTCACTATTATATATACATTCAAGTTTTATATATAATCTTTTTTCCATAGCCTTAGGACCTATCCATATTTTTTCCTTTTTTGTTTTGATCAAGCTCCCATATCATCATATTATCTCTTTGCATAAAATCATGTGAAAGATCATTAATCAATGCATAACATAACACCTGTAAAACAAAGTAATCCTGATATCCATAGCATTGCCATGTATTGCAAGTGGCTACCAACAACGTTTAGCAATAATACATCAACCAACCATGTTGTCATAACGAATGAAACCAAGACTTGCATCATCAACGGTAGAAGACTATGTAGGAAACATCATAGTAGTAGCAAACATATAAGAGCAACACATCCATCATATCGCCTCTAGTCTACAAGGGGGTCTCACCTACTAGTTAATTACTATTATCATAAATAAATAATAGAGCTTAGCAATCCTTTGCAGGCAGTATTCATCGTTGCGATTTTAATCGTCAACAGGGAGTTGTTCAACCATGAGATAAAGAATATTTTTCATGAGGCAGGGATTCAGTTGCAGCACACGGTTCCCTATACTCCGCAGCAAAACGGAGTTGCTGAGCAGAAAAATAGATCTCTAAAAGAGATGGCATCTTATATGCTACATGCAAAGTCAATTCCATAGAGATTATGGGCTGAAGCACTTAATTGTCAAACCTATATCCAAAACAGGTCTCCCCATATATTTGTCAAGGATAAGACCCCCTACAAGGCTTGGAGTGGCCTCAAACCGGAAGTGACCCACTTTAGTATTTTCGGTTCACGTGCATCAGCCTGGATTCCCTCTGAAAAGAGGAAGGCACTTGATCCACAGAGCACAAAGTGTATCTTTATTGGATACCCCGACAATGTGAAGGGAGTTATTGATCTTTCCTTGAACCATCTCATCATTGAGTGAAGTGTCCAATTCAAGGAAAGTGTCTCGCATGTACCTCAATAGCCACATGCAGACACATTTGTTCTTCCACCTGTCAGAGATGATGATCATGCACATGCTGACTCTTCTTCAGATGAGAGTTCTAATTCATAGGATTCAGATGATCTAGATATAGATTCAGTACAGTTAGATGCAAAGTCAGTAAATATCGATGCAAATGCAGAACCAAAGCAGAGGCCCAAATGGGCCCATACTACTCATCAGGATGCAGGGGATATTGTTGGCAATCTAGCTGATACTAGGAGGACTTGATCTGATTTCGAGGAGCCTCCACTTGCACTCACTTCCACTAAACCATTTCCACCCAGGAACCTTTTCTTGGTTTAGTCTTCGAATTCACAGTCTTATGTCGAGGCTGCTATAAATCCCTTTTGGGAATCCTCCATGCATGAGGAGTACAACTCCCTCCTCGAGAACCAGACTTGGGATCTAGTTCCCCTTCCTTATGGAAGGAAAATTTTCAGGTGCAAATGGGTATACAAGACCAAGAGCGCAGCGGATGGACATATTAGCAGATACAAAGCCGGGATAGTTTCCAAAGGCTTTCAGTAGGTGCATGGCATTGACTATGATGATACCTTCGCTCCAGTAGCAAATATGGATTCCATACGTTTGGAACTTTCCATTGCAGCAGCCAAGGGATGGGAATTCCATTAGATGGACGTGAAGAATGCATTTTTTCATGGTGATCTCTCTGAGGAGATCTATATGGAGAAGCCCCAAGGATTTATGTAGGATTCATCTTTGGTTTTTTGACTAAAGAAATCTATTTATGGCCTCAAATAGGCTCTGAGGGCATGGTAAGCCAAGATGGACTCCTACCTATTGTCACAGACTTTGTACGTTGTAAATCAGACCCTAATGTTTACATGCTCAGGACGGTTGATTCACTTCTACTCCTAGTTTTGTATGTTGATGGTTTGTCGATCACCGATTTCTCGAATTCAGCGATTGTTGCAGTCAAGAGGATTCTACATGATAGGTTCTTGATGATGGACATGGGTCCACTACATTTCTTCCTTGGACTCGAGATCAGTCGGGATGCATGAGGCATAAAACTGTCTCGGGCCAAGTATGCACGAGATCTCCTTGAGAGATTTCACATGACAGACTGCAAGTTTTCCCTGACTCATTTCCTATTAGGATTCAAACTTGAGGATGGCGGGGACACTCCACTAGTTGATAGCACACTATACAGATAGCTAGTGGGGAGCTTGTTGTATCTCACACACTCCAAACTAGACCTCTCCTATGCAGTTGGAGCAATCTCCAAATTCATGCAGGAGCCGCATGAGCTACATTGGAAGGTTGCAAATTGTATGCTTCAATACATATAGGGCACCCTCACCTTTGGGCTTCACTATTCAACAAACTATACATTGGACCTCATTAGGTTCACTGATTCTAACTGGGTTGGCGATAGCATTGATCGGAAGTCCACATCTGGTTACTCACTCAGTCTTGGTTCCGGGCCTATCTATTGGTTGAGAAAGAAGCATGTTTCTATTGCTCTATCTTCAGTCAAGGCAGAGTATAGAGAGGTAGTTAACATAACCATTCAGGCTATGTGGCTACAACATTTTCTCACTAAGTTGGGAATTC
>JASDQU010681406.1:35894-46773 GCA_032191745.1 Picea mariana
TTCCCATGAGGTTTTCCCTCTTTCCTCTTTTATTTCAGTGTATTTTTTGTATTTGGGTACCTAACATGGCCTCATTGTCGGGACCCATTCTTTATTTTCAGCATAGTGATGTTTAGGGGGGTGTTGGAGTTACTTCACACACACCTAGGATTTCTTTTTCCTAAGGTTTTTCCTATGTTTATTAGTCATTATTCAGTCTCCTATATTTTAGGGAAAATATTCCTCTAGGAGAATATTCTCTTCAGTTCACACTTCAGTTTGATCAGTTAAGTGAAGTCTAGATGCCACATTGTATTATCACCATGCAGCATTGGGATCATCACCAACTAATGCGCATTGTCCTTTGGATAATCACCAGACTAGCGCATTACTCATGATTCCCTAATCTCCTCCTCACTTCACTCTGTTTTAGTCAGTTAATTGAAGACTGATCGACTAGTTAACTCAATTAGGTGGCAGTTCACTCCCATAACTGCCCGAGAGACTAGACTAGGTGGCAGTTTACTCCCGTAACTATTAGTGTGTGTCCAGATCACTCTAGACCACCACTATGGCTCATTGTATTCTCCTCCAGTGCGCATTGGTTGAGTTATACAGAGTATATCATGTGTAAATTATCATTCATTCATTTGGTTAATGAGAATTATTCCATTCTTTCTCTCTTGCTTCTCTTTTCTTCTATTTTCTCTGCAATTGTGTATGTCAATTCCCAGCTAGATCTATTATGTGTAGTTTCAACACATTTATAGGACAGGTTGATCAATGATAGTTTAAACAGGTTAATACAGTAACAGGTTGGATACAGTGATAGGTTGGCAGTGGTAGTGTTTTTGGTAGTGACAATTTGGTCTACACTTATATTCGAAGGCAGAAGGATGGGGCAAGGAAAGGGGGTTGTAGCCTCCTTCTGGTTGGTGCCGAAGAATAAGGGATTTCGATCTTCCTTCAGGTTGGAGCTTGAGAATCAGGAGGTTGTAGCCTCCTTTTGGTTGGAGCTAAAGAATTCAGGGATTTGTAGCTTCCTTCAGGTTGGAGCCTACAAATAGGGGGTTGGAGCCTCCTTCTAGTTACAGCTAGAGAATTTGGAAGTTGGTGCTAACTATGAATGAATTATTGATTTATATAGGAAATAATTATGTGGTTTTCTCCCATTTGGGTTTCCACGTAAATACTGGTGTACTTTGTATTTGATGTGATGTTGCTTATGATTATATGCTTTTGATATATTGAATGAAATCATAGATGATACATTGATGATAAATTGTTGAATACTATTGATAAAGTTGAAGAATATATATTGTGGTTAAAAGTGGCAAAATTATTCATACGGATTCACCCACCCAGCCCTCTCAGTATTCCAACGAGTCAAGCTTATACAGTTGGCTAAATCATCAAAGAGTTACAGAGGGAAGTGCAAGGATACAGTGCAGTTAGTGAAAGGTTGGCAAAGGAATCAGGAAGTGGATAGAAAGATTAGTATTAAGATGCTACATATTCTGAATGGATTGAAAAGGAGAATCAATAGATATTCTCACATGAACATGAATCTAGTTGGTGAATAATGTCATTTGCATGCACAAAGAGTTAAGGAGGACTCCATAGTCTTGAAGGTAGAGATGTGGTGAAGGTGGAAAACTTGTTGCAAGAGAAATGAGAGGGTCTCATGAGGTGAGGTGTGACTCATGAAGTGGATGAGTCATGTGCAAGTATAGGAATACAAGAAGAAGGAATTGTTAGTTGTGGCTTAGCTACTTGTATCTAAAAGTACCCAAAGCAAGAAATCCATTTTTATTATCAGAGTGTGCAGTGAAAGCCTAGTATATGTGAAAAGAAGAAGAAGGAATTGTTATATGTGGCTTAGCTTCTTGTATATAAAAGTACCCAAAGAAAAAAAGCAATTTATGTTATCAGAGTGTGCGGTGAAAGCCTAGTATAGGTGAAAAAAAGGATGGAATAATGAAGGTTTAATTTCATTTCTAAGTAACACTTAAAAATATAGCATTCCATTGGAAGCAGTTTAGTCTTGAGCAGATGAATAGGGATTCGCAAGAAAATGATATGGCATAATTGTAGACTAAGAGTAATTTGTGGTTATATATGTCCATAAAATAATGATATTGTGATATTTGGATATGACTAATAATGGATTTTGTATCCAATGAAATTGTTATAACTTGACTAGAGATGTGGATGATGTTGCTGCATATGAAAAAACTATCCATATGAAGAAAAAAATGAGGATGGTAAGATATTGATAAAGAAGTCAATAAAAGGGAGCCTGCAAGTTGCCACAACAATATTACTTGGTCAGATAGCATCAAGTGAATTGATAACAGCCATATAGGTATGCATTTGGGCTTGATAGGATGCATAAATGTTGAAGGAAATTGAGGTAAGAATTCCCTCAATTAAATTTTCAATATTTGAAATTGATATAAAAAATAAAAACGTCTTGAATACTCACATGCCAAGTAATGCTTGAATGCCTTTATGATAAATTTAATTGCATATTGTGTTATGTTGGTTATGAGATCATAACTAAGTTAAGCTAGGAGACATTACTTCTATTTAGCAATGGATGTCATTGGATATGGTCATGTGTGAGGCCATGATATGGTTGGAAAAGGAAGGGATATAGTTCCATACAAGTGACTGATGGTTTTCCCCCTATGTAATCGATGTTTGGACTGCAACCTCTTTACCGACACAAGAGAGCACTAAGGGATCAGGTTTGTAGTGTTTGTGTATGGGTTGAAGAGAAATGTATCCAAATAATTGAGGAAGTAATTGGGGAAGAGTTTGGATAATGTGTCGAAGCGTTGGCCAGAATTTCCAATTCACATGGTGGAATACATGAAAAGAACATATGGTATTTCAGAGCCAATGCAAGGATGCATTGTGAGGATGTGGCCATGATTGTTGGCACATTGGTTTTATTTATTGTTGAAGTTTGATTGCATTATGAAAATATTTGTACGTTGATAATGTAGGTACATGAATGATAGTTTCATTTCATTTCAATATGAATAATGGTTGGAAATAATCATTTTGCTAGTTAGATACAATTCTAAGATCATTTCATGAAATGTTATAAATGTGCATGAATGCTAACTATTTGTCTGGTTGCATTAAAGTTGAAAAAATTGCGAGAATGGTATTGGATATGGCATGGATGTAATCCCATAAAGAAGACTGATTCCTACTACTACGCAAGCCAAACATAATGAGCAGAAATCTCAAGCCTAGGAAAATTTATTTTCCTGTATAAAACAATTTTGAAAAATTATAATTTAAAATTGCTAACAATCTGTTTGGCTGCAAGAAAATTGAGAAAATTGTAGGGAGAATGGTCTTGGATATGGCATGGATGTAATCTCATATAGAAGACCGACGCCTACCACTATGCAAGCCAAACATAATGAGAAGAAAACTCACACATGGCAAATTGTGTTTTCCTGTATAAAACAGATTTGAAAAATTAATAATTGAAAATTGTTATGATATGCTAACAAATTGTTTGGTTGCATGGAAATTGAGAAAATTGAAGGGAGAATGGTCTTGTATATGGCAGGGATGTAAGCCCATAAGGAAGATTGATATCTACAACTAAAAGAGACAAACATATTGAGTAGAAAACTCATGCTTGAGAAATTATATTTTCCTGTATAAAACATATTGGAAATTTATAATTGAAAAATTGTATGATGATGTCTCATATTGGTTGAATGAATATGATGCAGATGGGATGATTGCCACAATTCATATATTGTTAGTGGAAATCTAGTAGTGATTTGGAATTTTTCTACACAAGAACATCTTGGAAAATGATTGATTTCCTGAGGAATTGTATAACAGTGAAAGGGATGCATGATCCTAGAGGGAGAGTAAATCAAGGAAGCAAAACTCTATAAAAGAAGAGAAGAAGCAAGTTTTCAGGCTCTCNTTGTCGGGCCTGAAGAGTGAACTCCTGTGTGGGATTTTTATTTTCGAAGAACCAGGTTGTCAGGCTTGAAGAGTGAACTCCTATGTGATTTGTACTGCAACAACAAGGTTGCTACTGGTTATTTATATTGGTATTTTTCCTAGCAGTGAGTCCCTTGAGATCCCAGTAGTGGGATTCCTAGTTACATGTGTCAGAGAAACCTTGATAAACAAATGATGCATCTCAATGGACTGAGGATAGTGAAGAGGGCACATTCCTTGGGTCAGCCCTGATAAACTATTGGTACGACCCGATGGACTGAGAGCAATGAAAGGGGTACATTCCTTGGGTTGGGAAATTCAAGAGGAAGAGAGCTCGTGGAAATCGAGGTAGTTGTAGGGGAATGCCCATGGTTTATGTATCTTTGTTTTGGTCTCAGAGTGCCTATGTATCTTTGTTTTGGGGCCGAAGTGTCTATGCATCTATGTTTTGGGGATGGAGTGGCTATGTATTTATATTTAGGCTAGAATGCCTATGTGATATTATGTTGGAGAGCCTATATGTTTATTAAAGGTCGGGGAGCCTAGAATTATAATTGCATGTACACCATATGGTATTGTGCATTGAAGATGGTGAAAAAATAAGGGGAAGAGGAATGCAACATCCCTAGTTTTAATCCCTATAAATTATAATGTAATTGTATAAATGTGAATTAGGTAGTTGAGCCGATATGATTGGGGCAAAGATCTCACATTGATTGATATGGTTAGGAGGGGAATTGTATATAATGAACATTGAAATGATTAGTAAAGTAGTAATTGTTAGTTGTGGTATGAGAGGGGTGGAAACAATGGAGGGCTATGATTCCACAAGAGAGAGGGGTCCAAGGGGGATTTTACTCATGGGTATTAATTCAACCCACATTCCTAAAATTATTATCATTGTGTATGTGGGGCTAAATATATGCACTATTAATTCCCAACATTAAATTGTCAACCAGGGAGTCGTAGACTTAGAGGTGCAAGCACAGGAAATGCAGGATTGGAGCCTAGTCTAGCCTATTATAAAGCCAGCAAACACACTTCAAAATGGAATGAATGAAAGAAAAGTTGGGATTAAACTCAAAGTGTAGGAATCCAAAGTACAAGAAATGAGATCAAGTGCAGGAAATAAACAAGCAAGGCAATCTGAAAGTAAATGCAGAATTTACCCAAACTAGCATTCAAATCAGTCAATTGGATGAGGTTACTCAAACCCTCATGTATGTGTGCTACTAACCTAAAGGAAAATTTACCATTTTTATGAGAAAATCCACCAAACTCCTAATTAATCCTATATTGACAAAATGATGTAACCTAAAGACTTAAACACACTTCAGAGACTTGTCCTCAAGAAAAGATACACCCGGAAATGAAAGAGAAATCAATGTGTAGGTATGGGAGTACTTTTGTTGTATGTACAGGAATGAGCATGTTGGTACAGATTTAGTTTTGTCTCATATCCAAGAATTTCTTCAATCATTTAGCGTTGCATAACAATCAAACATATAACAATATATTCTCAAGACAACATAGGAATGATTAGTATATACAAAGATTACATAGTTTTCACATAACAAAGTGGTAACTAATGATAAAAACAATTAAAACAATGAAGACAAAACACTAAGACACTTTAACAGTATAACAAGGGAATAAGATAACAAATAATTCAAAGCTATATACAATAAATAATGTAATAATGCACATGGTGTCATAGCAAAACTATTTACAATCACATGGTAAAACAATATATATAATAATAATGACAAATAAAAATAATATATAACAAGAACTCAACAAAGATAAGGCTAATAACACAAACAATACAACTATATGTACAATACAACAATTAACAATAAAACAAATTATAAACAATTCACAATATAAAAATATGTGCAATTCACAATACAATGTGCACAACCGTCATTATACAACACGAAACAATATAATGTACAACGCCAAACGAAGAGCAAACTCTCAAAGCAGCTGAGCGAAATTGAGTGAATCATGATCATAACTCCATAGAAATGAAAAATGGAGCAACTGAATGTTCTGCTTTGTTTTTTTAATTGTTCTCGTGATTTTTTTTGTTGCAGCATTGAAATGTTTGCAGAAGAAGAGCGTTGGAGATTGGAGCGGTACGAATATAATATGGGTGGGGCGAATTTGGGTTTCAACGAATCCAGAGTGTTAAGAGATAAAGGTAAATTTGCAAGGCGAAGAAGAGAATAGAAGTTGTGGGTGTTCTATCTTATGTTTTGTTCTCTGAAATTCACAGTTAAATTAACAAACTAACATCACAAAACTAAAATCAAACAACACCTGTGAAACAAAGAATGAAACATTGCACAAAATATAAAGTGGATCGGAATTAACCACACTTGCAATCTAACTATCAAAATAAAAAGGAAAAACGTTACCCGGGACTGAGGGGCCCTTCCCAACCTAACTAACACTGCCAAAAAATATCAGATGAAGCTGGAGGAATGCACAAAAATTCAGGAACAAGCAACCTTCATTAATGGGGGATCAACTTCGCTTACAAAAAAGAAGCACACATGTGTGCTATCTTAATGAATCTCATCTTCTGCTACCAAATCCAAAACAAGAACAGACGTCCCCCTAATTTACATAATGGGCATATTTATATGCAAAATCCTTGCTCTAGAAGATGGAAATACTCCTCCATTCTCATGAAACAATAATTACATAAATGAATATATCAAACCATCATACGGTTTTTAGAAAATATTAAAACCATACTATCATAAATCTTGGACTCGTGATCATGCTGGAATACTTTCCCTGATTAGTTAATTAGGGTTCCATGTTTATTATAAATATCTAGATGGCATATTTCGTTTCTTCCAAACTTGGGCGCATCCCAAAATTAGTGCAGATGTCAATCAAAGAACCAGCAATAACTCCTCAACCATTCATTTTTTTTTAAAACGGTTCACTTAAGACCCAATATGCCATGCTAGAAACAAAACCCATGTTCCAGATTATTCTAATTTGTCTTCGTCTGCACGCAAATTGAGGTTGAAGTTGATTGTCTAGAACTTTTATTGATTTGGTTGAATTATTCCCCCTGAGCTAGAGGTCCACACGTGCGACCTGGGTGGATTTTGGCACATGATTCTTCATGTCGACGTCACTGCGGAGAAAACCCAGGTTTCTGAATTTTTCCAAAAAGCACATGAATATGCTAAAAAATGATTGGTACCAGAATGAGAGTGTTGAGCGGGAATGTTGAATTGCAGTAATGTTACAAGAATGTTGATCGTGCTAGTACAAGAATCACACTTCACAAACCGTCATAAGTAAATCATGATATAATCATCTTTTAACCACTAAAAATATAGAAAAGTCGATGCATTAACCACATTGGATATAATGACAAATGATGGCGTTAAATTAGGGTTTATGGTGTGTATTAACAACGAAATGTGGGAAAAGGTGAATTAATGAATGTTTTTGTACAACAGAAAACATGTCAAAAGTGGAGCTCAACAGTGTATAACCTTCTATTTATTGTTGAGTGATCCCAAATCCAATCATTAAACTCATGTAAGAGGGTGGGTGTGAGAATTCTCATCCCATAGTTATTGGGAGAATGGGGTTGAAGTATAATCATCCTTGGGAATAGTGTGAGTCAACCAATCAAGGGGAAAGAGAAGGAAATTTGTATGTAGAAAGTAGAGAGTCTTTTCATATAGATTTTGGGTAGTTTGAGGAGAGTGGAGTGTTGGGAAGAGAACTACTCATGTTGTCTTGAAGGTGGCCATTGTTTGGCAGTGTTTTATGTTAATGTGCGCCTATAAAATAGGCAGTAAGCATGTAGTGAATTTTCATGTTGAGGAAATGGATCAAGAGCCTTGTGAAGGTTGTTGTGAGCACTCCTGAAGCAGCCGAGAGTTCCAAAATTCCCTAGCTCGGATATTTCCTGGCCAACCAACTGAATTGGAAGCCCTGATAAAATAATGGTACATCCCGAGGGATTGTGAACGGTGAAGGGGGTACATTCCTTGGGTTGTGAAGGTTGTGGGGAAGAGAGAGTTGGTGGATTGGCACTGTTGTAGGAGTAGAACCTGGTTTTGGGTTGTTGAGTGTAGAGAGTGGATAGCTAGAGGGATATATATCCTTGTTGAATCATAGCCTCAGCTCGAGGGTGGTCTATTGTTAAGAGAAAATAAACAGCAACGCCTATGGCTAGGAGGTTCATCCTTCGTATGCAACCAATTGGTTACATTTTATAAAAAGATAAGTGTATGTTATTTTATTATGATTATTCCGATGTGAAAATGAATATTTGAATGTTGTGTGTTTGTTGTGTGTCTGATGTGTACTTACTGGATGCATTCACGTTTTTATATATGTTGTTAGATGCATGGGTAAATCAACATGTTGTTTGTTGTAATTTTTATGGGTTTGTTGCATCTCATTTTTCTTTTATATGTATGGGGCACTTTTTATTTTGTATTTAAACAATATTACCAAATTAACGAGAACTGTGACCTCAAAACGAGAACTCTAGCCCTTAAAACCCATATTTTTTCATAAAAAACCACAAAATTAGCCCCCAAATCAAAAAGTGGTGCTACCGGTAGCACCCTTTTTTTTTAGGTTAAAATTACAACTTTTTTTCAAGAAAGGCCTAAAACATGCATATAGTTGCTCAGAAAAACCTTAAAATCAACACCTAAATCAAAGATTGGTGCTACCGACAGAAAAATGTTTTTTTCTAAACATTAAAATGATACCTCATTTGAAACCTTATCCTAGTGAGGAAAATACCATTGCAACCAAAACCTAAAAATTAACACATTTTTGAAAGTGGTATAAAAAATTATCACTGTTATAAACCAAATCGTAAAATCAACCCTTAAATATTTACTTTTTTATGGTTAGTTTTTCACTCCAACCACAAGATAATACATAATGGCATGAAAATTTCACAATTTCAGATGTCAACATTCAACATAACTTCGAAATATTTTTTATTTTAAATAAACAAGTCTATACACTTTACATTTAATGAAACATAAATTATTTCTTAAAAAGTATTGTTACATTGTCCATATTCAAAACAGAAGAGCTAAGAAATTTTGTTATATATTCTCCATAATCAAAACATATCATTCATAAAACATAGAAATGATTCATAACTTCATGTAAGATCATATGTAACTGAGAACACTCATTTATGGTTACCATACAAACATCATATTGATAAAAAAAAAAATGCATAAAATGTTTCCTACACTTAATCAAATTCATTCATGGATTCTGACACACCATCAAAATCTACATTGCCTCCAAATGAATCACTAGATGAAGATGTAGATGATCCATATTCTTCTCTATTATCAATGAGTGCACCATCTAAGTCTGCATGTATGCCCAACATTTCATATGCCAAAAGCGTTTTTGATCTACGACTAGGTTCAACAGAATCTCATCTTGCATTTATTTATTGTGGTAGCAACCTCTTGATAATCTCTATGGTCCTGGAGCGAAGAGTTCCTCTCTTTGTCAAATTGAAGTCATAGACAAATATGTCAATATCCTCTAATTTTAAGAGGTTGGTGTGACGACGAGTTATATTTTGACCCTTTCTTTTTCTCTTTCTGTTAATTTGTTTCTCAACCACCACCTCTTTCTTGTACACACCATTGAATGGGTGTGTACTTGTTGCATACCAATGCACGTCAACTGCTATAACATCTTATTTTTTGTATCGATCCTTATAACATTTGCAATCCATAATGGATAACCATATGGATCTTCAGTCGCTAAGAATGCAATCATGCAACCTTACTTAATATCTTGTACTGAACCCCTTTAAAGATCTTCCATGGTTTCACGTTGTGCACATGATCTTCTAGAACCAATATACATTTATCTTTCCTCTACCTATGAAAACTCAATAGCAGCTTGAGATTCTTATTGTTCAACAATGTTTCTTTCTTCAGATTCATTTGACCTATTTTGTGGCCAAATAAATAGAGTCTTCAAAAAAAATTCTTCATTGGTTGAGCTTGAAATTATGTCACTTTGATCATTGAAAAAAGACTCCCACCAAACAAAATTAGCAACATCAAAGTACTCATATATATATATATATATATATTTAATGAACTTTTTTATTTCCTCCAAGCATTCAGAATAATCTACATCTCTATTACGCCTTCGTCAATTATGCATTTCAGCAACTGATTGTAATAACATTAACTTTGATGCAAATATTGGACGATCTGGAATGAACTTCAAAACTTTCAAACCTGATGAAGGCCCCCATTCTGCAGTAGTTGAATACTTCTTGCCCCATATAAGTGTTTTCCATCAACTTTTTTGAAGCAAAATTGATGTTGGAAGCTAATGTCATTAAGCTGCTCAATACACTTTTCTTCACCATGTGATCCCTGGATAAATCTTCACATATCAATATTTTCTTCTAATATGTGAAAAATAGGCTCTGGAATGTATGATTTCTTAATACATTCAATTAATGATGGTAGGCTTCCAACATTTTTCCTCTTCAATGTTACTAAAAATGACTGAACATTTGATCAATATGATCATGCGTGTGTCCAACAAAAAGGAAACCAACTTTAACCTTTTGAAATATTCTTAGCTCAACAAGCATGTTGAGATGTCCAAACACAATTTGATTTTTGTTTTCACGACTAGTGTTGTCCAACTGCATATATAAAACTTGAGGAAGATTACCAGACCAATGAGTGAGCACATGATGAATTATGGTGATGGTCAGATTTGCATCATTATGAATATTTGGAGTTGTGAAGTAAATCCTTGGACACATTGTTTCGTTAAAAACCATACAACCAACCAAGTGAAACTGAATGAAATTCTCTTTCTGTAAATTTTTTGGTGTACGGACAAAATGTGGTAG
>JASDQU010681407.1:7443-21307 GCA_032191745.1 Picea mariana
ATGAAAATTTATGGACCCCCCTCGCCATCCGAAGTTTAACGAGAGGGGGGGGTCCAGAATGAGGTTGTATTATAAAACCACCCCTAGACAGGTGTTGGCTCCACAGTCCAGCGGAACCCCCCTCCCTAAAACTTCTTACCACCTCAGGGGGGGTCTGGAATACCACCCTTCCTAAACAAAAACCCCTTTCACAACATTTTGACCAGTCTTCTTCCAAAGCCGATTCCGAGAAAATGAAAACGAATTTTTAAAAACCGAGAGAGGTTTTTCTCTGTAATGGCATGAAAAACAAAAACCTCTCTCAGGTTTTTCACAAGTGCTATGAGCAGGGAAAATCGAAGCTATCTTTCAGCCTCATTTTTCAGACTTTTGGTTTTCCTGTTACAATCCCGATCTTGCAGGCGTTGTTATGGCGAGATGGAGGCAAATTTGGAAAATTCAAAGGAGGTTTTGGCCAAAACATGCCCATCTACAATAACCTCCTTCATTTTTTCCCCAGGTGTCATCATTGAAGAGAAACAGATGTCTGTTCGGACCCCTTTTTTGCAAAAATTAGGTCGTCCCGTCTTTCATGGGACAATTCCAGATTTTTGGGGATTTCTTGCTATTTTTGGCCGAGGTAGTTGAATTTGACCTGGAGAACCTGAGGAGAGTCTTGTTTATATATTGTATGGAATCAAATGTGTAGGGAGGGGAAGAGACCATGATTTAGTTTTTGTAAACAACTCACAGAGCCTCCTGTATTTTTCATCAATTCAATAATACAGTCGCAGTAGTTACAAGATTATTGTGTCAAATTCATTGGTGAATTTTTTTCTCATTGTGATTTTGTTTTCCTCTGTTATCATATATGTTTGTCTTCTCCATTGTTTCAAAGATATTTAAGATCAGGATTTGTGTAAAAACACCTTGTTCCCAGTTTAAAGCAATGTCAATGTTTTCCACTAAAAGTTAAACGCAAAATTCTTTACTGCTCTGTCTTTAATTTGGCCTCTTAACATTTTTCCCCCTCTGCCATATCCCAAGCTTATGAAGAATCCAGTGATTTTCATACCTTTCCCTATAAGGCTATCTGTAGGATTTGTTTTGACTAAATCTCAGATTGTGACTCCATTGCCCATGGTTCCTCTTCTCTACACCTACCCAACTCATAAACATATCCTATTCTCCATAGCTAGCCTAATATCCTATTTCAACAAATCTATATCAAACAGAGAGATCCCTCTCTGAGTCTCGAAGAGATAGATCCCTGACTCTAAGTGGTTTTGATGTTGCCTCTGCGACTGCCTTTACAGCCTTGGGCAAATTACAGAGTGCTAACACCTTTCACACTCATTAAATTGGACTTGAAAGGTCGTGAGTCTTAGTTAAGCTCTTTTTTGACTCGTTTTCAAAAAGCGAAAAAATTTCCGAGTGAACTTGTCTCTTTCACACTCGTAAATTGGATTTTAAAGGACGTCTATTTGGTACAAGTTTATCCCTTTTTCACACCAAGTAGGCTAAGATTATTTAAAAGGACATTTTTTGGTGTTAAGTTTTGATTGCATCTCATGCCCTTGCTTGCAGTATTGATCCTTTGGTCGGATCTCTCTTTGCGTTATAAATCGTTTGCCTCAGAAGTTTTAAATCCTCAACCAAGCAAAGCCTCGTTTATATCCTTTGCAGCTTTACACCCTATACCCAGAAGGGAACATTCCCCCAAGTTTCCATCTCCTGCATGCACCTCCTTGCATTGAGCATAGGTATGTTCCACTGCTAGAACTAGTTTTGCTTACTTGTGACACTTGTTTCCTCCTCTATATCATAACATTAATTTGACTATGAAAAAACAAAAAAAAATGGGCGAGAAGAGAGTATTATCTTATATTAGTAGCAGTTGCGTCGCCTTTGAACATAGCACAAAGTTTTTGAGTCCACTTGTCATCATAATTTTGGGTTTATCATGGCCTTAGGAAGATGATTTCGTTACAGAGAATTTACTCCCCCGACTAGTTACTCTTCCAGTCCCTATGGAGAGTTTGATTGATGCCTCCTCCATATCATGGTTTCATCATTGATTCTATCCTACCAGAGTCTTTCATATGTCTCATGCTCTTGTTCAAAGGATTTCTATCAACCTGTGTCAACCATTCCTCAGAACTCTTGACTTTGCATGTTGGCCAAACCCTCAGTTTGTCTCAAAATCATAGGAAGTTGTAGTCCTATTATGCACCCTAGTCCTACTTTCCTCATTGGTAGGCAAACTTGAACCCAACAGTCAACATTTCATCATTGGTCGTTGACTGGGTGGTTTCCCTTGTGTTCGACAACAAGACATCTATTCACACATTGGGATTCCATTAGCCTTATTGGTGGTTTCCTCGCCTTTGTCAACAGATTTCCTCATTGGCTGCTATTCAGAGGGTCTTTTTCGAGTACCACTTTCACTTGGAACACACAAAATATGCACATGGTCGTTGGTTCGTGAACATGTTCTTCGTCATTTCCTCCAAATCATCAATCTCCTGCTTTGTACCTCGTGCTGAATGATGAGAAATTCCTTAATTCTCTCCTTTCAGCGGGTCTCCTTCCATCGACTTCAACTCATCTATTCTGGAAACGAGACCTAGAGTCCTATGAGTACCTAGAGGCTTGTAGTCATTAGTGGTAGGTTCTCTCGCCATCAACAGTTGGGAATACATCAATGTCTCTTGATCAATGGATTCTTCAAGTATTTGACCCTAAATCCTTTATTCACACTTGTAAGAATGTAATCGATGCCTTGATACCTTCTTTCATCATCGGTAGGTTGTCTCACATTTGTTAACGGTATACCTTAATGACCGGTAATCAAACGAAGTCTCATTGTGTTCGATCTCAACTCCTTTATTCACACGATGTAGACTTGCACCTTTGGCAGATTGTGTAAAAGACTTGAAGACATCAATATGTAGCCACAACTTTTCTGAGTTGTTGCTACCTTTTCATTTTACCAATACCTTTGTGACTTCAGTGATCATGGGAGATCAGATTGTACTCCATTGTATACAGATATCTTCATATTCATTTTGAGACTGGTTCTACTGGGCCTTGTTCGTGACTATGACAACCTTTGGCATGTAACCACATTTGTATTTGCCTATTCATGGCCATGAATAGTTGTTTGGTATATTTTCACATGGATCTGCAGTGTAATTCAAATTGGAAGCCATGTATGCAAAGCCAGATTGTAATGAGCAACTAATTCTTCCAGCTGGGTCCCCATTACTCCACTTCTGGGTTTTTATAATGTATTTCAGCCATCATAGATACTCCTCTGACCTCACACATTAGGGAGCATACGTTATAGCAAGATTTGCCTCACCCCATGCAATCTTGCACAAAAGGTCTTTTTTCCATTTCCCTATGTAGACTTGAAGTCCCTTTTTGCAAACCCTAGAGCTAAAAATATAATTTTTTCCACATACACGCATCTTGCCCAGTAACGATATATAATTATATACGCGTATATGTATATAATGTTAACGGTATACCTCAATGACCGGTAATCAAACAAAGTCTCATTGTGTTCGACCTCAACTCCTTTATTCACACAATGTAGACTTGCACCTTTGGTGGATTGTGTAGAAGACTTGAAGACATCAATATGCACATCGGGAAATGTGCCCAAAATTATATACGCACCACTACAACCCCGTTTACATCGGGAAATGTGCCTAAAATTGAAAAATAGTGTCAATTTTTCCATGTCACGTCACGAGATCAATGATCCTTGGCCTTCCATATGCTGGAAACGTTCTGACTTGGCCCTTCAGTTCCACTTGAAGGCTATAAATGGGCCAAATTCGAGCTATGGAAAAGAGGAGAAAGAATTCAACTTTGAGAGAAAAGTTACTCTGGAGGAATTATTCACTTCACATTGAGTCTGCATCCCTTTATCATTTAAGTCCGAACACATTGTTCAATCCCCAAACTCTTCCCTCACTGATTGAGAACTTCATTGTCTCTCTTACATGAGCTTGCATTTGGTGGAGGTTTGAAGTGGTGGAGGCCCAACTGGAAGGAACTTAGTTTCTCGGTTCCGAACCGTGCCGACACAGAAGTCTGTAACTTATTCACTTATGTTGATTATATCTTAATAGAAATACTCTTTTCTCATCCAATTAACATCTTGCAAATATTTGAATTATTATTCCATGGGCGTATTTGTTATGAATGTTGGTGTATTATGCTATTGAATGTGATAACATCATATATTATCACCATATTCTTGCGCTGTTTGGTTGTTGAGGACTAGTTGCAGGTATATTGCTTTGGGTCAAGTGCTCAACGGTGGACTTCATCGAACATCTAGACGAGGTAGGCCTTTTATCTTGTCTTGCTAGCATATTTATTTATATAGCATACTTGAGATTAGAGTTGATTTTTGCAGTCATTTCTATCTTTTTGTGGTTTACCCATAGCCATAGAGAAATTTTCCTCGTAACAACACGTTGCTATATACTCTGCCTCAACCATGCTAAGCTCCGCACTAGTCTTCTTCCTCCTGAACCAAGAGATAATAATTGATCCCTTACTAAAGAAACATCCATATGTACTCTTCCGGTCTGCAACACTACCATCCAAATATGAATCAGTAAATCCTTGTAGGCTTATCTCACGATCTGAAGCATATACGAGTCCATAACAATTGTACCCTTCAGGTACCTCATCACATGTTTTGTTGCAATCAAGTGAACACATATCATCTTAACCATATACTGACTCAATGTGTTCACCGAAAAACATATATCTGGCCTTGTGTTCATTAAGTACATTAGCGAACCAATCATTTGTCTATACATGATAGCATCCACTGTCTCTAAAGATGTATCACCCAATAAATTTAGATTCATCACCATCGGTATAGGCATGGCTTTACAATCCATCATTCCAAATCTCTTTAGAATATCTAAAACATATTTTCCTTGGTACAGGAAAATCTCATTCGATTTTTGCCACACTTCTATACCCAAGAAATAATGCATCATACCCAGGTCTTTCATATCGAATTCTATATCAAGCTTTCTCTTACTTTCAGTGATGAGAATCTCATTTATTGTTAGAAACAAGTCATCCACATATAGTAGTAATACAACTGGTCCACCATCCACAACCTTGTAGTAAAGGTTGGAGTCTGCTTTACACTTGGTATAGCCCAAGCTCATTAGGAAACTATCTGATCTGACATATCATGCCCTAGGTGTTTTCTTAGGCTCGTACAATAATTTCTTCAATCTTTAGACATGAGACTCCTTCTCATGTATCTTGTGGCTACTCAATGTATACTTCTTCTAACTACTAGAGAAATTTTCTCATCATAAACTTATCCCTCTTGCTGGGAGAATCCTCTGGAAACAAGTAAAACTTTGTACATCTCTATGCTACCATCAACAACATGTTTGATCTTGTATATCAATTTGGAAGTCACCATTGACTTCCCTTCTGCTCTCAAGGAAAAAGATCCATATCTCAGTCCTTTTGACTAGGTTCCTCCTTTGTCACTGAAACAAGGAAATCTTCCCATGAGGTCTCATATCTCCTCGAAGCCTCTAAAGCTTCAATCTATCCCCCTCAACTCATGGCACCTATTTGTCAGTTCTGGAAGACGTCTCTCTCTCCCATATGAATATGAGGAGGAACACTTTCTGAATGGAAGTCTCTAATCCACTGACTCTCTCTGAAATCAGATTCACTCCGAGTCTCCCTGCTCCCTCTAAATATTGACTCCCTCTGCATCTATATAATATTCAGAGCCATATGCTCCCTCTGTATGTGATGATTTACTCTGAAGTCTCCTATGAATGGTCATGGGGAGGTTGCTTCGTCCCTACTAGATTGTGAGGGATGAATCCCTATGAAATCTAGCTCCTTCTAATTTGGTACTTGTTGTGGATGCCTGCCTCACCACTGGTGGAGCCATTTTCTCCTCATGATATGGCTTATCAATGCTATATGTACGTGCATCCTGCAAAGTGTCATAGGACCATGCTGGTCTCTTCCTAGTTACTGCATCGATTCTGGGTAGGCCCTTCTATCTCTACTAACTCTTCCTATTGATATGAAGAGTGATCAACTACACTAAGGGGATTTGTTCGGTCATCTTTGGAGCCTTCTTCTCCTTACAATCAATCTCCATATGATATACTCTGTATCTCACAAAAGTATCCTTCTCCGTCTCTTTCTTCGATACATGGATATATGCGGTTGAGTATATGACTTCTTATCTGGGTAGTATGCTCCATGTCTCAAACTAGAGACCATATAATATGTTGTCTCCTGTAACCGTCATTATAGCTTCCCTCAGAGTTATCACCTATGACCTGCCCGGAACAACACCAACAACAAGGGAAAACAATAGACAAGAATAATACTCTTATAGTAATAATAATAAAAATAATGAGAACAATCATCACAACAGATCCTTCTCAAAGCTATCACTTGTGACCTACCTGGAACAAAAGACAAAATAAGAAATACAATAATAATAAATAGGAACAACACTCTTCTAGTGTTGTGACCAATCATTACTTCACAGTAATCTGCCTGGAACAAGAAAACAAGAACACCAATATCTCCATGGTAACCTTCGTGGAATTTACAAGATAACATGCCCAAGACAAGATCAACAAGAGCAAAGGTATTTGCAATATAATAGCATTTTCATAAGAACATATATATGTTAACAAGAATAAAAGAAAATTTCATGGTAATCAACATACCATTACCAGGGTGACCTGTTGGGAAGCAAAACAAGAAGTATCTCCTAGAGGAGATGTTAGTTACATCTTGTAAACAAGTACAATAAGCATTTATATCAATAATACTCACATGATACCAAGTATTCATTGTATCTAGAGTTAATATAACCTTTCAAGGATTGTTGTCACAACTATAATGTTTACTTGTAATGTAGCAATTATCAAACTTGATATGTCCAAATTGGAAACTTATCAATTTAATCAATCAAACGTAGAACCTAGAGTATTATCTTCAAGAATGAGTGTTGTTGCTTTTATTCCGAGTCTCCTTCACTCAATATGACAAGAATTCTCTCCAACTTGTCCCCTGTACTAAGACAATATGCTTTCTTGACAAAATTCCAAGTTAGGGAATATAATGCAGGTAAACTTAAAAATCTCATCCTTAATCAATCTAATACTTTGAATAGAGTCATCTTATAACTTTAATTTTGACTAAAGGTTAGTATGATAATCATAACTTCAATAGATAAAAATACAACTAGATGTTCATAAGATCACAATAATTCCATAACAGCTAGAAGCATATCAAAACAATCAAACTTGGAGTGTGTTGTTCCTCTTAATGTGTTGTATCTGATATACCTCTAGATCTACAATTGTTTCTTGGACAAAAGATTCATTCTCCTGCAAATACTCTTAATATAATGATACAATTTAAACATATACATGTACATACCTCCGACAACAGCGACAAACAATGATGAACCCTAAAACTTCACAGTGCTCCAACTTGCAATCTAAAGGTAGCTGGATATGCGCTAGGGTAAGGTGCACTAGGACAACCAAAGATTAGGCCCAACGTTTCACATAAACTTAACTGGTCCAAAGAAAGGGTAACTGGTACTACAACTGGTACTGTAACTAGTGCTACAACTGGCACTATAATTGGTGCTGCAATTGGTGCTGCAACTGTCACTGCAACTGGCACAAAGGAAATGGCACTGCAGACCTAGGGTTTTATGAAGAAACCCTAATTTATCAACTTCAAAAATTTGTAGATCTGATCCAGGGAAAATATGCACCCTACTTAGTCGTCTTTCTTGGTGGGTTCAATAAGTTCTCAACAAGCTTGAGAATGGGGGAAATTGAGGATATTCCTTTCAACAGTTAGACCATTACGAAGGAAACTAGCTCTGATTCCATGTTAAAATTTTGGTATGCTCATTTAACCATAGACAATGTCACATAATTGTCACCCAACCATATGCATTCACAAATATGCCACCCCTGAGCACACTATCCTTTACTTAGAATAATTTTGGCAAGCCTACTTCAAAACTAACAGATAAACCCTAGCCACAATTGTTGCAACAACATCAAAATATCCATACAAGAAGAGCACATCTTTTCTCCAAGAGAAGCACACAATAGAAATACTCACGACTGCTACACTACTCCTCCATACTTGGGCCCCTTCCAGTTGTAGCTATTGCTCCTAGACTTGCGCACCTCTAGCTGCAACTGTAGTCTTCTAGACTTGCGCACTTGCTAAGTGAGTGTGTGTACAAATGAACTAGGCAACTTCCTGTTTATACTAAACTATCCAGTTAACTAGGGCTGACTTCTCCTTATTGATGTGTCTATTACTTTAATATTATATTTCTTGAGGTTGACTTCTCTCCTAGGGTTTTATAACAACTATTTAGCGGTTCACTTGCTTCCGAAATATTCTATTCTAAGTCAAAGGTTACACATGGAGGTCAATACCTCCCGCAACTACCAAACTTCAACATGAAAGACATGTGATTTTGGTTTTATTTGGACCGTTTCCTGATTTGTAGATGCAAGTCAAACTATGAAAATAAATGAGTAATTTGGCAAAATAGAAGAAATGCAACTCATGTTGAATCAAAGGAAACAAAATTCAAAGAAAAAAACAATAGAAAGTGGTACCCAAAATTTTGAGAATTTTAAGTGTGCGTTGAGTGCTCAACATGAATGAAGACCTTGTCCTTAGTCTTCCTGAAGTAGATCCAGGTCTTCTTGGAATGGTCATTGATGAAGGTGACATAGTACTCATACCCACTTTGAGATGGTGATGGCATGGGCCCACATACGTCTGAGTGTATCAAGTCAAGGATGCTTCCTGTCCTACTGTCACTGTTTGGGAAGGTTGTCTTGGTGTGCTTCCCCATAGCACACCCCTTGCATACCTCATGATGTTTTATGCTAAAGTTTGGAAGTCTTGTCACTATCTCCTTAAGCACTTTGATTTATCCATGATGCAAGTGCGCCATCCTCCTATGCCACAACTCTATCAAGTCACATGCGTTGCTCACCAATGCTCGGGATGGCTCAAACTAAAGCGTATACAACTTCTCTTGCCTGACACCAATCACATTCATTGTCCTAAAGTCCTTGGGCATGATGTACATTCACCAATCCTGAAATCAAACTACATAGCCTATGTTCTCGAATGTTGAAACTGATATCAATTTCTTCATCATGATTAGAACATATAACACCTCCCCCACCATTAGTCACTTCACGAACTCCCTCTAAAATGTGACTGTCCCATGGCTTGTTTCCTGACACTTGGCATTATTTCCCATCTCAATCATGAGGTCCATATCCTGCTCATGCAAGTTGGAGAAGTACTCCTCCACTCCAGAAATTTGACTAGAGGCACCATTGTCTATGTACCACACCCCTGAACTGGATAAACTAGAGAGACATGCAACGAGTGAAAACTCATTCTTAAACCTAGCTGCAAACTCATCAACTTCAGCTGAAGTTGATGCAACCACCTATGAATTGTTGTTTCCCTTCTTCTTGTTAGGGAACTATCTAGAAAAGCGTCCTAGTTTGTGACAGAAAAAACATTTAACTTTGTTGAAGTATTTCTTATTTTCTCCCTTAGAGGTTTGACATCGATTGCGGCCCTTGTTCCCTCTGAACCTGCATTTTCCAATTAAGGAAAGGTTATCCTCATCCTCACTCTTTCGATGACTAGTGTGTGAGGTACCAAATCACATCTCCTCCTAGGTGAAGTCATCCTATAACCTCTCCCAATCAGGGAGTTTCTCCTGTGCTAGAAAACCTTTGAAAAATATTTCCCACTACTTGGTTAAATCATTCAAGGTTGTCCTCACCAACTCATTCTCATCCACAATCTCCCCAACAACTACTAGTTCATCTATTATATGAGTGAAATTGGTGAGATATGTAGCAACTGACTCACCCCTGGCCATCTTCGTGCTTCTAAGTTTCTCCCTGAGCATGATATTCCTGCTCTGGTTATCTTCCTAGTACAATTTAGTTAGGGCCTCCCACATATCCTTAGTTGTCTTCTTGCCAGACAGATGATGAACGATGTGGTCTTTGACTCCATCAATAATTATCCTCCTTTCCTTCACATCCTTCCTGAGGTGAGTTGGTTGTTGTGTTGGAAGTATTGTTGTCCCTTCAACAAACTCCCACAATCCATGTTCCTCCAGCAACAAACCAATTCACTCTCTCCATGGACTGAAGCTTGAGGCTCACTTCAGCCTATATTCGAATCTCAGGCCTGCATTAGTCATTATGTCAGTTACCC
The DNA here is from genome assembly GCA_032191745.1 of Picea mariana. Lineage (NCBI taxonomy): Eukaryota > Viridiplantae > Streptophyta > Pinopsida > Pinales > Pinaceae > Picea > Picea mariana. The sequence goes on from JASDQU010681407.1 coordinate 17,761, forward strand.
TGATTCACATGCCCTCTTTGGTAACTCAACCCCATTGTTTATTTACTCCTGTTCTGCAAAACGATTTCACTTGGTTCCTTCTGTATTCAGAGGCTGAGCTCTGATACCATGTTAATTTATTTAAACTCAGCAAACAAAAAATTAAATTCCAATGATTTTTCTTTACCCAAAAATTAATTTATGTTGATATAACTTATGAAAATAATGCATTAAATTTACAGCTAAGTTATTTAACTAAAATGAACAACAAAATCAAATAGAAACCAAGCACATAAACTCTGAGAACACCATAAATACCCTAGAAACCCAAGTTTGGGGAAAACTAGCAAAGGAGGGGCATTATTGGCTTCAGAGGAATAAATATTATAGAAACAAATACACTCAGAATTTTTCTTATAAAAGTTTTTCCCACTTCTTGACTATACGACCTAGTTGATTTGTGTTGTACGACCCAACTATACGACCTATCTTTCCCAACAAATACGACATGTATGGCCTTATAAAAATGCCCAGTACAACCCTAATAAATCGACCCTCTTTCTCTGATGATGTATGACCCCAAACTCGGCCTCTTCTCTACGATATGTACAACCTAATGTACAACATGCACTCTTGTTGTCGTACAAACCTCTTTCTCAGCCTAGGTCACCCTCTCTCTTAGCCATAAAATTTCCCTGCTCTTCCTCAGCCAACACCCTCCTTTATTATTTCTCAAATGTGTTGTATGTCCATCTCACCCTCAACCATCTTCTTATCCCTCTAATTCACTTTTTCAAGAATATTCTAGAAGTCTCTTGAAATTCACTTCTGTGAATTATTAATCTCTGAAAATTTACTTTGAAGAAATCCGAGTGAAAAGTTAATAAAAGTCATTAAAGTGAATTTTATATTTTTCCTAAGTTAAAACTTAGGATAAATTAAAATTATTGATATGGGTATTTTAATTATGTCCATCAGCTAGCCTTGGACACATAGGCTTATGTGAGACACCTTTTGAGCTACCAAATTAACAATGTTGTGCCATGTTAGCAATCTGTTTGTGAGTACCAACCATATCACTATTATTTCTCTTTGGGGAGCCTGCATTTTCCATATCAAAGCCCACCAGTTTTGGACATATCTCTGATCAACTTCTTCCATACTAGCTACATAACCCAATTTGACTGTGAAATCACCAGAACCACAATTCATAGACCACTCCAACCTATCTTCCTCTTATGTCAATATGACTACTCCTAAAATCAAATTACTAACATATGTCATCCATTACACTGTCAGAACACCATCTGGATGCAAATATGTTGCTAACATCCTTGTGTAACACACCCACTACGGAAATAAAAAAAATTCAGCCTTTTTCATCTTTCTATCCCTTAACCACACTCATATGATCGGCGGCTATGACCACAGGTCTTATCGGGGGGGTGCTCGTCGGTTTTCGCGATTCGGGAAATCGCGGTGCATGTATTCCCCTTTCCCTCTTGTCTTTCGAAGGGCCGAAATCCAAAATGGATCTAACCGCTTAACATGATTAACAACGACCCAGGTTAAGTCTGGGCACTCTACCCTTTGGGATTTCGCATACCGGAACTTCGGGGGTGCGATGACAGGAGGTTTCACATCTGGGTTTCTCGGGAGCTGAAACTCTGAAAAAATGCTAATTCTAAAAATGCTTCACTATTTCGGGGTTTCCTCCATCGGGATTTCGGGTTATGCGACGACATGAGGTCTCGCACCTGGTTTTCCCGAGACCCGAAACTCCGAATCCTACATACCTATATATATATGTCACTCAGCCCATTTTGGGAATTCACAAACTGGGTTTTCTAGACTGGCGAGCACAAGAAAACTTACCGTTAGGTATCCAGGGTGCCGAAGTACCGAAGCACCCTACCTCATCCATGCTATTATTATTTCAAGGTTTCGTATGTCGCGATTTCAGGATATGCGTAGACAGGAGGTCTCGCACTTACGTTTCCCGGGAGCCGAAACTCTCAAACCGGTATTCATTTCTAAGCTCATTTGGAGGTTTCTCCTTTTGGGATTTCACACTATAAAACGTCAAGGGGTTCATGCCCTTCGGCACTCCGGAAGCCGAAACACCGAAGTATCAAATTTATGTGCACTAGGCCATCTCGGGGTTTTGCATCTAGTAGGCACATGGAACAAAACTATCCTTTGGGGGTCTCGGGTACCGAAACGCCAAAATGTAGATCCAAGTCACACTATGCCATATCGGGACTTCGCAAGTCCGGGTTTCGGGACTTGCGAGTACAAGGGAATACACCCTTGAGTATTCTGATTTCTGAAATGCCGAAATATCGTAACATGTCCACGTGTTGTCCTTTCAGGATTTCACCCATCGAGATTTTGGGATTGGCGTGTATAAGGGATTTGCCTCTAGGTATCCTGGGTGCCGAAATACCGAATCATGTTAACTTGTCTACGCCCCGTCATTTTGGGGTTTCGTATGTCGGGATTTCACGAGTCGTAAGGACAAGGTTCTTACCCTCTAGTTCCCTGGGTGATGGAACGTCGAAACGCTTATCGGCCGCCACGTGTACTCTTCAGCTGGACGGTCCATGCATTCCCATGGGTCTTGGGATCGACGGTCCCGATTTCTTCGCTACTTACGAAGGTTAAAAAGGAGTCGAGGCATTAACGCCTGCGTTCCTTTATTCAACTTAATGGTCGCAACAGACCTTAGATCCTCCAAAAGGATCTCATTCGTGCATTTAGCAAGAGGAAGGGTATCCTGGGTACCGAAGCACCGAGAGGTTCTTAATTCATCCACACCCTGTCATTTCGGGACTTCATGGGTCAAGGTTTCGAGACTCGTGAGTACAAGAGGGCTTGCATCTAGATACCCTGGGTGTTGAAATGCCGAAATGTTCTAAGTCTAAGAGGACCATTCTCTCTCTCGTGCAGGGTTTTTCAGACTTACGCCATAAAATCATCCGGCAGATTCTTGGGTAAACTTTAAAAAGGGTGTCCTTGTGGGAAGATCTATCCAAGGCATTACTTGAGATAAAATAAGGGAATAGATTTCCCGATAACAGACTTGAATACTGAATCCATTCAAAATATACATATATACAAATATATACGTAAGTCATATATGGTCTTTCCAATATAAGCATGCAACCACCATTTCTGATCAAACACCATACAGACAATCTTATACAGAAATCATTCATAATTTCACAAACCATGAGCATACATGTCATAATATTTAAATTCAAGATACAAGATATAACACTTATCAGAAAACACCAGGTGATGCAACTACTGAGAGGGGTGCTCGTTTCCACCAAACCGTAGGCTCAACGACTCCGAATGGATTTACGACTAGCCACCCCCAAGCTAGACCACGATGCTTGAGACTCTCTGTCCCGATTCTTCAGCGATCGAGAATGAAGATTACTCTCCTTCTCTGCTATCGCTACCTCTGTATTTTGTTCCAGAGTTCTTCCGATCTCTTCCTATGACCTCTCCCTTACGTCCCCCTTTCCACACCTTTTACCTGCATTTTCTTTTTCGGTGAGGT
>JASDQU010681407.1:21407-34304 GCA_032191745.1 Picea mariana
CATTCGTTGACCTTGTATACTAAGGTCCATTCAAAATCACACATTCACATCTTTGAGTTTGCCACAGTTCTTGGCCAACATAAATATTTTTACAGACAGGGGAAAACAGGGTGTTACACCTTGTCTCCATAGAGATTTCCTTCCAAACACATCAATATCACCGAGAAAAAAAATTCCCATCGCATGCAAATGATCCAAAAGACCAGCTGAAATTTATAGGAATTAAAGGCTCCAATCCATGGATCTTCTCTAATCCTTACCTTATTTCCATTACCGACCTTCCATACAAACCATTTCTCTACCATAGGGGAAGCCTCCACAAAATCTTTCCAAACCTTTGAGACATTTTTTGTTTCTTTTTTCATTTGCCTAAACCAACTCTCTATTGTCCCATTTGTGACATACTTTGAAGTCATAACTTTCCCCCTTAGGGGATTATTGTTAATCAACCTTCATAGATTCTTTATTTCCAGTGCTTTACTGAAAATGAAGATGTTCTTCAAACCCCAACCACTGAAATTCTTTGGCTTTGCTAATCAATTCCATCTTACCAACGGAATTGCTTCAATAGTCCGCCTTCCTATCCTAAGGAAACTTTCTAAATTTCTTTTAATATACCTTTCAAAACTTTAACTATAGACATCCAATATACCAGGATGCTTTCAAGGATTTCTTTGATAAGAATTAGTTAGCCTCCTTGAGAAATCCAATCCTTCCTCCATCCTTATCTTCATGTAAAGGTAAAATATGCGTGACTTTTGTCCTCCTTTTCTTGAAAATAGTAATAAAAGGCTTGGTCAAATAGGTAAGGAGATTTAGTGCGAATTTCCAAAGGTCTGCATGAATGCTAGGTGTAAAGCTCCATGACGAGGGCATTCTTCTAGAAATAACCACCTCCAAGTAATAATATTTCTTGAGTAGGGAAAATTTGAGTGGTTTTCCACGTGTAAATCTCCAAGGATGAGGGTGCTCTTATAGATATGCATGGAAATGACAAGTGTCTTCATTAGTTAACTCCTCTAGAAGAGTTTTTACCAAGAAAACATTAAATAACTACTTTAGCAAGTGTTCCCTTAGTTCTTGTGCTTTGTGGACAAAGTTGAGTGGATAATGACCATGACACAAGTGAGCCCCCTAGAAAGTATTTCCTTTGTCCACTTAACAACCTTCATCACAATAAAATATTCATCATGCATGTGCCCTTGAAGAGAGACAAGTGTACCCTTGAAAAATGTGCTTTTTTGTCCACTTTAACCAAGTCAACCTTGAATTTCTCACCCTAGAGAGGGTGACATTAACACTTGTGCAAATGGGTCTTCATCAAATCCATAAGATCTCCTCAAAATGTGTGCAAATGGCCACCCTTTGACCAAGTCAAACCATCACTAGTCACTTAATATGTGTGCAAGGTGTGAACAAGGTTATGTAAAAAGTGGATAATTCCTCATAGTGGAGCACACCACCTAGGGATGTGTGCATGAGTGGACGATGTGGAGGGTAAAAAAACCTAGGGCACATGGATAATAGTTTCCCTAGTCAACTCAAGATTTAACTAACTCCTCGAACCTCATGCTAAAAGATAAAGATGAAGCATGAATGAGGTTTATCATGAATGAACAAGGATAAAATGAGGCTAGGGATAATTGACTTTTTGTTTTGTGTTTTGCCTCAACATATATGCCCAAGGGGGAATGCCTAGTCTCATGTGTACCATATGGACTTTAAGTTATAGCCTCTAGTGACAAATTAGCAAGTAATACTTAGGGAAAAATACCTTAATAAAGGTTTATATCAATAAAGTACTAATAGGCCGATACTTAGGCACTCAACCTAAGGTTTAAAACTTAATTAAATATCTTGAACTAGTTAGGTGTGTTCACAATAGAAATAGTGGAAATATGATATTTGAGAAGTTAATAAGGTTTATAACTTAGGGAATTATAATAAAAAAGTACCTTGCACCTCCTAGGAGTTGGAGTGAAGTGGAATGTATGTGTGAACTTGATTCTACCTAGGAAAAAGTGATAATATGTTTGTAAATAATATATTTCCTAGGTGAAATGTTGGAAATGACATGGAACAATAAGTAAGTACATAATCATACTAGAGGACAACCATGCAACACTAAGTGAAAGTGACTAGAACATGACTAGGTGACCACCATGATGAAGATCTGTGAAGGAAAAGATACACCCCTGAAGAAAACTCCACCAACATTCCAACCTTTGAAAGGATAAAATGGTCACACCAACCTACAGAAGACCAAGTTTATCTCTCATGCAATATGAGGGATAACATTTACCAAATCCTCTATTATGAGGTTGGCCTATGAACTGGAAATAGAGCATCCACCTTTTATCTTCTTTATCTGGATCTTGATATGGAATATTTTATTCATCTCCTTCTCTTCCTTGGCATGGAGGCTACTTAGGTTCACCTCCTTCCACATTGGAGTGGAGACACCTTTTTTGTCTACTTCTAAGTTGATCTCAACCCAGTTGCCTAAATGCATGGTCAATATGTGATTTTTCTTGGCCTCCTTCTTATGGTTATTTAGATTCAACTCTATATGCAACATCTAACAATTATCTTCGGTATGACCATCAATATTAAAATGGTTATAGTGGTTACTTGGATCCTTGCACTAATTTGTGGTGGTTGTTATTTTCTTATCCTTTCATTTCTACTTATTCTTTCCTTCCTTGAAAGCATCTTGGTGTTCTTTATGCTTGGAACTTGTTGTAGCTACAACAACTGCCATTAAATTTTCCTTTTATGGGAAAATTAAATGCCCCCTCTACTAAAATTCCTAGACTAAGTTGGATTGAAAAAAGTAGTTCCTGAGATCCTAGTATTTTTGTGCTACTAACAAAGGATGGAATGTCTTTTTCCCTTGCTTTCGCCTTTCTTTGGATGTACATTTTGAATGAATTTTTCGAAAAGTTATTGATTCTTTCAGCTCTATCTATTTATGATTTAATTAAAAAATGGTCCTATATCAACTCTTGGTTGATCGGGCTCACTTGCATTCATTTGCAGCGTTCAATGAAGTCAAAACCAATATCGGTACCAGACTATCAACCTTTTCTTATCAGAGTGCTCAAGTCTACACTGTTTACATTTTCCTGATACCTAATATCTAATATCGGTTTCGGGATTTTCATTATCAAATCCACCATCTAAAGTGACTCCCGATAGTGTATCCCCGATGAGTGTTTTCTCGATATATCACCTTTGGGACTCTCTGTTGTCTTTCCTTTTAAGTGGTTCACTTCTTGCCTCATGATATGTTTTTTCCCAATATCGCTTCAGGAAATATAGATAGAGTTTGCCATTAAAATGGTCCTGATATATAATTCAATTAACTTTTTGCAAGCCTTGTTCATGGCATCGAGCCCAAATATATCCCCTCAGGTAATCTTCATTGAATTTTCCTTTAAGTAATCACATTTCTTAATCCCTGGTGGACGTAACCCCGAAATATCCCACGGCCCATATTGGCGTGATCGAAGGACCCTAATTAAATTTGGGCTTAAATATGCATGGGGGTTAAAATCCTTCTTAACCTCAAAATATACTACATCCCAATTTGATGTGATTGAACAACCCAGATCAAATTCGGGTTTAAATATGTGCACTCCTTAACCATATAATTTACTTCCAAAATATTTGACGCCTGAGAATGATCTGATCCGACGATTCAAATCAAATTCGGGCTTAAATATGCATGAGGGTTAATGAATTTCTCAACCCCAAAAGATCTAATGGTTGTGATTGATCGTGATCTATGGTTTCATTTCTTTCAAGCTAAAAGATACGCGACTGCTAACAAGGTCCTTTCATCTCAAATTTTCCATTGAGTGACACATCTCCTCTTTTCCACTTGTCATCTTCACGTTAGATTTATATCCTCGCACAATTTGGGTTTTTCCTACGTGGCACCACTCCACATTATCGCTCATCTCGATACACCGACTTTTGATATATCGCCTCCATGAATCTTCATTGGGTTTTCCTTTCAACAGTCACTTTTATTATCTAATATGGACCGATCCTCGATGGGCATAACCCCGATGAGCCTTCCCCGATGGATGGATCCCCGATGGTTGTAACCCCGATGAGCCTTCCCCAATGAATGTAACTCTAATGGATGTAACCCCAATGGCATATCCCTGATGGATTAAACCCCAATTGTGTTATCATTAATGTATTAATTTATGATAGAATAATCCCTGATACTCATCAGCCCGATGTCTTGTATTGAGTTTTCACAATCAACAATCATATTGGTAAGGCCAATGAGGTACTTCCCAATAACATTACTCATATTTGTACTTCTCTGTCTCGTTATAATTTTTCAAATTCAATTACATTAATGGTAAGGCAAGGAGTAAGTGAATTCAATGTATATACCTATTCCCCACTCTTTCATTTTGTTCCTCGAACTATACTGAGTAAAGAGAAAAATAATAGATTTCTAAGCCCCCTCCTAGATTGTTAAGAATTCCTTTGCTGGTTTTGTTCAGGATACATGTAGATATAGTCATTAATTGTAATATTATGCTATTTATTGTATTTTGGATATAATAGGAATGTTTGCTTATTTTACAAAACCCTTAACATTGTTTTAATTTTGCAGGATTCTGAGAGAAAATATGGAAAAATTCCATCCTCGGAGGGGAAAACTGCTTACTAAAGAAGGAAAATTCACGGGAAATGGAGAGGATGAGAACAAAATGCCTAGATAAAACCACTATCTCTAAGCAACAGAGAATACAAATCAGAGAATATGAAACCAGGATAGCAAATGAAGATCTAAGAAAAGCATAAACATGATTTTTCATTGAGTTAGATGAAATCCAACAATGTCATGGTGATCTAATGAAGTTGTTTGATCATGTGGATACACAATTGAACCAAAGGAAACCTGCCTTGGATGCTTTTGATAAGATTGTAGAATGGCAGAAGCTACATCCAAAGACCCCTTCAAATCTCCTTAGAATTGATCATAAGAAAGAGGAGAAAACCCAAGTACTATTGGATACATGGAAGGCCTCTTATGAAGACATTGAGGAAATAGTCAATACTACCACCAAGGCTTGTTTTAGACTATGGAACTCAGGTGATAAAGTTTTAGAGAAATTTAGCATGCCAACAATGGATGAATTAAACTAGACAGTGCCCAACAAGCTACAAATTGTAGAGGTGGAACATAGAAGAGACAACAACAAAAAGGCAATTGAGTAGATCAACAAAATAAATAAGGATGTTTTGAACAATTTTTTAGAAGACCGATAAATCTTGCAACTATACTCAATGCATATACTCAAAAAACACGTAAGGAGTTGAAATGAGATGTAGTAGAGAAGATTTATGATGGAGAGATAAAAATAGATAATATGCAATCTAGTCATATCGAAGAAATCTCTAAAGATCATAATTTATGGACAACTTATAAAAAGGGTGATTGATAAAAACTTCATCCTATATTATAATGTGAAGAGAAACCCAAAATATAGAAAAGGACAAAAGTGATAAAATAGAACGATTGTAACTGTAACATTAATAGTGACAGAAGCTAAAATGTCTCTCTTGTTCTATAAAAGAAAGATTATTGTAACAAAACAAGGGAGGGATGGAATTTTTGCCCGATATACCATTGTAGTATTCTTATTGCATGGAATAAAGGAAAAAAGGACTATTTGTGTGGCCATGAATGGTATTCAATTGTGATATTGGATTTTTCATCATTTACAATTAGATTTCATTAGTTATATGAATGCTCATGCATATGAATTTCTTCTGTGAATGTTGCTTAATACAATTGATGATTTCATGGTTGCTATTGGGTGCAACGACAATGTTTCGATTTTAGTCAATGACTTTTCATTCATTGTCTCTATTGCATTGTTGGTTTAGCATATTGTTGATTATGTGAATTTTTTTTCAGAGATTTGTAATATATTTTAATCTACCTCCGACCCTTTTAGACTAGCTCCTAATCAAGATAGTTTATATTAGTAGTAAGATAGAATAACATAGATTTCATTTTTGTAGATTATATTTAGAAGTAGAATAATTATCAGATTTGATTTGAATTTATTCTCCTCAATTAAAAAATTTAGTGTCCACCGAGCCCACATACTAGTAGGATTCTTCTATCCCAAACGAGAGTGATTCTAATGGGGACTTACCATCAGGCATTCTCCCTTACTAATTGACCCATGCCAATTTGGTCTATCAATAGAATTGGCTCTAGAAGGAGGGCCAACAAAATGAATGGCTAATAACATTTTTTTTTATAATCCTGACTACATCTATTCTACTCTGCGAAGAAATCCCACTTAGCATAGTGAATCCCATACTTCTCACCCTGAGCAGACCCTTGAACCAAAGTCTAATTTATTTCCTACCCCTGCTGAATTCTCCGATCGTCGGAGTGTGTCCCGACTCAATATTGAAGCATCGAGTTCTCTTTAGAATAGAATCTTTTGGAATTGATCGATTGGTCGAATGCCCGCGTGCCTTGAACTGAGGTTTGAGTAGAAAACTGGGCAAAAAACTATTTAATATCCTCTACTCGAAAGGCATAGACAACCTAAGCCTGAAATACCAACCGACCCCACTTTTCCAACCAACCTTAGCTTTCCAACCGACACAGTTAGCCCAACAACTGAAACCCCTAATTACAACCTTTCCAATATATTTAGGGGGATATCTCGTCCTTCCGAGTTAAGTTTTGAAGAGTATTTATCTATCAATGTTGATGGACCACCACTTCCCCTTAATTCTCCTCCTGTAACTCCCAAAGATTCTTCTGAAAAAACTTTATTAGAGGAAGAAACCTTAGGAAGTTCTATAGAAACCAGTCTCATAGGAGATATGGCCAACCTAATGCTAACATAACTTGGCTTGCTCAAGATATATTTATTGTTCCAGGAAACATGCATCCTTTACCTAAGCATCCTAAAAAAATCGTTCCAAACTTCAACCCTGAAAAGAAACAATATGTGTATTATCACATTAAGAAATTAATGCTTGCAGTAAGATTAATGAATGTTGTTGGCACAAGGGCATTAGTACATGAGTCTCGTTCGCATCACACATTAAACCTTAAATACAGATCAACGCAGTAACAAAAAAGATCACGTACTTTCAGTCACTTAGCACATAGCATTAGATCACATTCATCATACATACATCACTAAGCATACATATATCTATCTATCCGACATCACGATCAACGCACTAAGAAGATAAACATCATAAACAACATCAACAACATCACACAAAGCACATCAAACATAGGATATCCATGGTTCACCCCAATGTGGGGCTACGCCCACCAATCTTCTTCTCTTATTCTTTATTTTTCTTCAATCTTCTTACATTCAGTTGCTCCTGTGCACAAAGCCTTACTCCGCAGAGGACATAAGATCTTCACACTAAGCACCATATTGTCTTTCCCAAAATCAAGTCAAGGCACAAAGCCAGTTCCTCTGTCAAGCAGAGAGCCTTGCTTACACAGTATTTGCACAGATCACTTACAATCACTTTCACTTAGCTCTGCAACTATTAACATGCAACATGCACAAAAGCCAACAACTATTCACACTTACCAACCTTTACATATTCTTGCACAAAGCCAACTTAGACAACAACAATCCAACCGATTATGCACTAAGCCAATGGCCCTCTACATTTCTTAGTTGCTACTTATGTATACATCACAAAAAGTCCTAATCATGGGTAAAACCATGGGATGACATCCCTTAACCCATTAAATCAACCCTAAAAACCCTTTGTTGGGTCCACAAGCCCGCAAGACAAGTGAGATCCCGCGATCTCAGCTCGGCCTGGGCGCTCCATCTTCGACTAGCTTGTCGAAATCCCAAAAATAGTCAATCATGACCAATGTTTCCTCAAAACTTGGTCAAGGGCCAACATGCCCGCAACACTCACCTGTGACTCATCCCGAGTCACTTAGATCTGGGCAATACTTCTTCGAAGGCCTCGAGCTTAGCTCAACCTGCCTCGACTTGCTGCTTCACCAGAGCCTCCTGCTCGGTGAACTCCTAAATTACTTTCTCTAAATCAATGCGAGTCTGTCTGTTATGACGTGGCCTCAACGGTCCAACGACGGTCTTTTTGTCAATAACTATGTTTCTAACCGTTCTGGAGTGTCATTCTAACTGTCGGGGCGCTTCCAACGGTCATATAGTTTTTCCATGGCAAAGTCCCATTCTGCGTGGTTCTACTATTCCGACAAGGTTCAACTGTTGTGGACCTGCCTCCTGTGAAGTCCTCCTTCTGTTCTCTGTAGCTTCCTATAGTTTCTCTAGCTTAGCTTTCTTCTTATTGATCTTCCTTTCCTTCTTTCCTGTGATCTAACCTTCTCTTCCCGCTTCTGGAATCCTCTTTCCATTCTTGTTCTTATCTTCTCCTAATAAAGTGACTTCTCACTGTTGATGTGCTCTTACATATTCTGAGGTTAATGTCCCTTCTCTTACAATTTCCGGGGTGGCTATACTTATTTCTTGCATGGACAGGGTCTTCAAGTCTTCCTACGTTCTTTCAACTTCGACAATTGATTCTCTTTCCTTCTGTTGCTTCGACTTATCCTCTTGTTCTTCTATTAGTTGTGTTTTTTTTGTTTGTTATGAATTCCCTTAGTTCTTTCTTTTTTTGTTCTGTAGCTTCCTCCTCTGCTTTCCTTCTTATTTGATCCTTCTCAATCCAAGTCTTTCCTAACAAAAGTGGAAAAGGGGCGATGTTCTCAATAAATTTAATGACTTCAAACTCTTCTGCAGTCGAGGTTTCATGAGAAATTATAGGTATATTAGTAATTATTCCACATAGGGTTATCATATTTCCTTTAAACAAGCCTGCCCTTCCCAATGAAGGTACTATAGCAGGCTTTCCCAAAATTCCCCAAGTGCTTTTTGGCATAATATTCACATGTGTTTCTTCATCCAATACACAGTCTATGTCGAAGTCTTCTATTCTTGTAACTATGCACTGTTTTTCTTTCAGGATCTCTAGTAAAATGATGTCTCCGTGATCATTCATTGTTTCTTTTAACTGTAACAACATAGTCTCTAATTCATTATCTTTCTGATTCTCTAACATATCCCTAGCCTCTTGACCTTCTTTATAGTTTTTTTGTCTCATGTTCATCTTTTCAACTTTAGCAATCATTCTTGGGCAATCCTCAACCTCCTGACCAATATATTTACAACAAAGACACATAGGGCCTGTACCGGGGCATTCTTTAGCAAGATGTCCTGGTCTTCTACAATTATAATACAATGTCAATCCTCTATTTCTTTTAAATGATCCCCAACCTTTCTTGTACTAGGCACTGGGATCACAGTGTTGGATCTGCAATTTGCAAAAATTATTTCTAGGTTCTTGCATCCACTTATTAGTCCAAAAATTATTTCTATGCATAGGAGTAACATATCTTTCTCTATTTCTATCAAATTTATTCAGATCAAATCTTTCTTCTAACTGTGCCCTAGCTTTCAGGCTAGGACAAAATCTATCAAACATACCTAGATTCATTCTTTCGAAACAAAAATTTTCACTTCTCTTACCCTTATCATAGCACAAAGCTTTACCTCTTTCAAGATTTTACCTCTTTTCTTCAGATTGACTTTCTTTCTTAGCACATAGCATCGTAAATCAAGTAGAATACTACACACTACAGCAACAAATCTACGCACATAGCTTTCTCTTTTCTTCAATTCCCAACAATCACAGTTTCAGGTCCCGACAAAGGAACCATTTTTTGGCACAGGGGCAGACCCAGGGTTCAACGCTTCAACAACACACCAACAAAACCCTAACTACCGACCCTTTCGGCAACACCTGCGAAGTAGATGCAATCTCACCCGAGGTATGAGAAGGGGGGTTGCAGGACGCTGGTGTCTACAACCAAGATGGGACACATATATGTGATTCTAATACTCCACAGAACACTTAGATAACAATATGCATTAGTACATGAGTCTCGTTCACATCACACATTAAACCCTAAATATAGATCAACGCAGTAATGACAGAGATCAAGTACTTTTAGTCACTTAGCACATAGCATTAGATCACATTTATCATACATAAAACACTAATCATCCATAGATCTATCTATCATACATCAAGATCAACGCACTAAGCAGATAAACATCATAAACAACATCAACAACATCGCACAAAGCACATCAAACACAAGATATACGTGGTTCACCCCAGTGTGGGGATATGTCCACCAATCTTCTTCTCTTCTTCTTTAGTATTCTTCAATCTTCTTACATTTAGTTGATCATGTGCACAAAGCCATAGAGCCTTACTCCACAGAGGATAAGAGATCTGTGCACTAAGCACCAGATCCTCCTTCCCAAAATCAGGTCAAGACACAAAGCCAACTCCTTTGTCAAGCATAGAGCCTTCCTTACACAATCTTTGCACAAAGCACTTACAATCACTTGCAGTTAGCTCTGCAAATATTAACATACTATTAAGAACCAAATACTTCCATACATAAATACCACAAATATTCAGAGAACAATATAGAAAACCACAACTTTATTATAGAAACCCTTGAGGTAAGGCAACACCATACAATGGATCATATTATGGAAGGGATCCTCTCTTGTTCACTTGCCTCTTCGAGGGGGCATCCTCCTATTGAGCTACCATTCCAAATACAATAATTCTCTTCATTTATCATTACATTGCTTGAACCCCTTTATATAGTGCTACCATCACCTAAGAACATTCTAGAGGAGGAATCTTCTAGAAGTAGAACCTTCTAAAAAGTCTTCTTACATTTATTATATCTAACTATCCATTTATTATATCTAACTACCATAGTGGGCCTTATTTAATAATATAGTGAACCTAGTCCACCTTATATTGAATGGTCTCCACTATTATCACTATGGGCCCTCTGTCCCGCCCCACTACCTCTTTATCTACCTTACATTCCATCCCCCTTATGAGAGCGTTGTCCCCAACGCTTGAATTACAACCATATACCAGGGTCCCATGGATAAGTGTGGACCATCGTGTTGAAGTAGACTAGAGAACCAGGGTCCCATTGAGAAATGGTAGCCACCATGCTAAAGTAGTCCAACCGCCATTGTAAACCAAGGTCCCATGTCCAATTTCTCATGTGAACCCCACATGAAATATATCAGCACCCAATAACCAACTAAAAATGATGCTCCCAATACCGACACCTATCATGTGGATCCAAATAAGAAGATTCATCCACATAGTGGAAAAGGGTCGTAGTAAAATCTGGAAGGAATAATACCACTGTAAAATATGCAGGATGGACACTAGTAATAATCATTGGCTCTCGATTTGTCACATTGATTCTCTCTACAGAAGGTGGATTAGAGTCATTAAATAAAATATGAAAATGGTTGTCATCTCAGAAATGACAACTATCCATATACCAATCATCACAATCGGCCTCAAAATCATACCAAGAATATATTTCTTGATTATATTCATCCCTGCTGTCTGTCATAAGAAATATCTCCTACATGCTATCCAATGAATCTTGAATACTACGAAAACTATCATTGAAGCCATGTGCAAGGTCATGCAATCTAACATCCAATGTGTCATACAATTGGGATTTGAATGATTCAGTAATTTGTAGAATTTCTTTGAGAGTTTGAGAGGAAATAGCCATTTGATCACCCTATGAACTCTTCGGTCCCGCAACCATCATGAAAAAACCCAAAAAATAGAACAATAAGTTACGGTAGAAAATTGCGGTTTTTCTGGAAAAACCCTAAAAAAGTGTTGAATTTAAAATGCTCATAACTTCACTTCCCGGACTCCGTTTCGATTGATTATTTTTTTGAAATTGGGTGAAATTGTGAGAGGAACTCAAATATTTCATTTGTTTGAGAAAATTCTACCTCTAGATACTACATAAATAAAAACAAATCGCATCGTCGTCCGAGAAAAAAACCCAGAAAAATTGCAAATTTTAAAACTTCAATATCTTGACTTTCTGGACTCCGTTTCAGATGATTTGTTTTTCAAATTGGGTGTTTTTCTGAGAGGAACTCAGATATATAACCTGTTTCTGCAAATTTTTCAGAGAAATATATCGAGAATATCTAGAATGTCGCGGCCCTTTTTTTTCCTTCTCCGAAAAAAAAATCTGCAAAAATAAAAAAAAGTTTGCCCACAATGTCTGCCAAGGAAAGTGCTTTGTGTAGAAATTTCGATACAAATTAAGTATTCCTGGGATTCTCCTGATCTAAAAATTTCTGCCACTTGTTAAATACAGAATCTCTTCTACTATTATTATTGTGGAAGCAATTAAACCATGATCACAACCACAATGCACAAAGTGAAATATCAATAACACACAACACAAAAGTTTTACCGGGAAAGCGTAAAGCTTAAAACCCCACTATCATATATTATGTATATCATGAATCATGAAACAATCTCATACAAAAATCTAATCCAAGATCTCTCAGTACAATACAATCATCTCACACTGTCATACACAAATTAGCAAATACATGTGCCAATTCCTGTGTCCAGACAGCTTGCCTCCTCTGCACAATCTTTGCAATTCGAATTCTCACAATCAATTACAAACTGCCTAGCTTGCAGATGCTCATAAGCATATCCACTGCATGTGTGATCAAATCACAATTGATAGCCAAACTGTCCCTTTCACTTGTTATCTCAACTGGGTCTCCACTAGATCTGACATGCATGTAGTTAACCGTGGTGAATCTTCAGTTGCATGTGAGTTCATTGATTAACTAAACTCTCACTAGTGCATGTTTAGTTACAACACAACTGATCTTAACTCACTTAACTACACTTATGATTATGTTACAAATCCAACTCACTCAG
>JASDQU010681407.1:51093-84820 GCA_032191745.1 Picea mariana
TCATACACAGGACGGTTGCTCCCCAAGTCATCCAAATGTGATGCAGGGATATATTGTTCTTCATTTGAATACTCATTAAAAAAGGCTGCGTGAGAAACTCCTCTATCGTGAAAAAAAGGAGCAATCTCATGATTCTTCTCTTCAATCCCAGGTGAAACCACATCATGAGAAACCTCTTGAAGGAACAAAGAAGAGTCCTCTTCCACAACAATCTCCCTTTTTAAAACTGAGACAACAGGTCCATCAGGGGCATAATGCGATACCTCTATGGCTATGTAATCATCAACCTTGTCATCATAAGTAGGGCTGCCAAGAACCTCTGCTTCAAGGGCCGAAATGTCCTTTGCGCTTTCTTCAAATTCCAACACTTCTATTTCGGTCGAAAGTGAGTTTACCAGCTCCACCAACTTACCCAAAGCATCTCCTTCATCCTCATAGTCTTCCTTAGAAACAACCATATCCTGAACACAGTCATAATATTCCTCGCAACAACTATGACAAATTAACTTAGAGGAATAAAACCTTTGACAATACGCATTGAAAACTGCATGAAACTGTTTTAGGGAGGAGATACTAGCAGGGGGCAAGGAGTGATACAACTCACGAGCATCTCCTGGTAATGAAAAAATGACCATTTTCAAAAATACATCCTTATGATGTATCTCCCACTGGTGCATGAGTTCATGAAACTCATGGAGATGCTGGGAAGGGTTGTCATCTTTATGCTCTTTAAATATGGGAAAAAAATAAACCCACTCATCGATAGTAGGAACAACGTTGGGAAAACCAGGAACAACAGAGAAGTTAAAAGGAGCAAACCTTCGAGCCATAATTTTTTCCATTTCAGACCAATGGAGTCGCCAATTGATCCTTTAACCATGGAGTCACTAGGTGAATGATATGCAGGCTGAAGGAGTCTGGCCTTTTCTCACCATCAAAAACCAGATCTAATCGTTGTGTTCTCCTAGGGGACTTCAGGTGTAGCCAGAGGTAGCTACACTGAACCAGTGGAGTCAGGACAGTAGATTCACCAGGTGCAAGCTACAATATTCAATGGTTCTGATATTTGATGCACCTTTAGAATCAGAAGCTCTTTGTCATTCTATCCCAGGGAAAATTCTTCAATTCGTTTCTCGACAACAACGCCATAAATGTTAGCACTGGAAGTGACCCTCGGATTGCATAGAAGGTAAGCCTAGTACCCATCAGTTTATATGTCACAATGAATGGTTTAAGAAGGTCAAAGGGGCACATATCCAAGATAATATCACTTTAACTCAAAAAATTGAATGAACAATGCACAGGGAAGTGAAGGCCACATTAAATTCAGTCAGTGAATTGATTTAATGGTGAGCAGAGGGAAGACTTACTGAGAGGAGTGAACAAGACCGCTCTGGGCATCAGGCCTTCCAGCAGCTCTGAGAGGAAAAACTCAAACTCAAGGGCAATCTTGGGATGAAGTTTCAGACACTAAAATATGGTGCAAGCAACACAGTTACAACAGCAGGATGATCAAACCTCCATCATCCTGCAACTGCAACAGCTCAACTGGATCTTCCATGCTCGAGCCATCCCATGTAAGAGGGAAAAGACAACATAGAGAAACCGATCATGATGCAACTATAATCAAAACTCCATTATAACCACATAACAATACTCGGCCGAATCATCCATACTCGAGTGTTTCAAAAAAAATTTACAGACAAAATGAAAAGAAACAGGAAACTGACTTCTATTAACATGAAAGTCTCAAATCGATTACATAACCATAGAAAAACTCTGGCATCATAATCATTACAAGAATGGGAGCTCTTCTCAACCAAATGGACCCCTTGATAAAAACTCAAAACTGCCTACATATACTCAGAAAAATCGCCACTAGCAACAGAGGTGTGCCCGAGTCTTTGCATTCAAGGATTTACGTTTAGAGTCTTCTCTGCACACTGTGCATGCAGTCTCTGTTAGACGAAATCTCTTTCGTCTGAACCTTCTCTATCAGACTGCGCATGTATCTTCCTGTCAGACCCTAAAACTGTGCCACTGGGATCTGTTATCGCACAGTTTGTAGGAAGGGTTTGGGTAGCTTGAGTCAAGGCTTCAAACTGGCGTAACAGGAGCTTCCCCACCCACTGTCACCTCGATGGGGAGCTCTTTCTATTTAGGGTGGCTAATCCCAAGGGAGACGCCCCTAGTAATCTGGGGTTCTGAAGGAGAAGGGTCAAGGTTTAATGCAAAGGTTAAGGATAAGCTTCCCTTCACAGATTACTGCCAAGATGATAGTCAAAAGAAGAAGAGTCCCACTGGAAGGCACATGTTTGCGAGACAAGACAAAAAGAACTAGAACGTGCTGCAGTGGTTAGTACTTCAAAGATTTATGACTATCTTGAATATATACATATGAGCAGTGATGAAGTGTAATTATTGACGAAGTCAATGATTGCTAGACAAAGATAAACGCTTAGAACACTTTCTCAATAAGTACAAACTGATACTTGCATTCAATGTACAAATTCAACCTTATTATATCACAATTAGTAAATATCATAAATCTGCTCATATATAAATAATGTTGCTGCGTCACAATTGCAGATTGGGGGTGACGTCAACCCTAATTCATGATGTTTTTTGGAAGGAAAAAGTGAACGTTTTGCACATTAAACCAAAGAAAATAATCTATACTTCAATTGCCAACCAAATCACAACGTTTTGTACTCAAATGATGACCAAAGAGAGGCTTGACGTCATCAATAATGTTGTTGCTACAGCAGTGACATCAGCCCTAGAATCAAGTTATTTTGAAAGACAAAGAGCAAGATGTTTTATCAAACAAGCTTATGGATGTGATCAATAACTCAAAGTCTATCAAATCAGGTGACAAATGTCAAAACGTTTTAATCCAAGCTAGGGTTTTAGACAGGTATGACATCACCTATAATGTTGTTGTTTTAGGGTTAGGGTTAGCTAGTCAAAGAGGTGGACTTTTTAACAAATCAGCCAATGAAAAAGCTTAAAACCTCTATGGCTACAAGGAGATGACTCAACCGCAACTTCTAGTCCAAACACATGTTCAAAATAGGCAATACATCATCATCATTTAGGGTTAGTCTAGATGCTAGGTTAGTTAGGGTTTCAAAATAAGAGGGTTTGAAAGAGTTGTTTAACACATAAACCTCAATATTTAGACTAGTTCCTTGGGTTAATGGAGTCAAATGGAGCAAGACTAAAGGCTTGGAGGGACTTTGGCAAAATGGCTATCTAATAAACACAAATCTATGGCTGAAAAGTGTTGCTTGGGGACAAGGCTTTTCAAACCCTAGAAGCAAACCCTAGGTGTAAAATAAATTAGGCCTAGGACGCCTTCTTTCTTCAATTTATGTTCAAAGCTAACTCAGGAAAAGAGAATGGCTAGTGTAGCTATGGCTAGGCTAAACCTTCTCTAATCAATGGCTATCAAGCTTTTACCATGGGGACATAAAGCCACAACCTACTTGTGTGTTGGCTCCCTAGGGTTTTAATGATTAAGCAAATAGTAACAATGTAACAATACAAGTAAGCAATTCTACCTACAACCATTCAATAAAGAAGTTTTGCATGCAAAATGTACTTACAAATTCATGAAGAGCATAATCAAACCCTAGTCGTAACACCTTCCAATGATAAAAAGCACCATGCACATGCCAAAGATTATCCTCCAAGTGTAGCGCCTCACTCCAAAAGACCAAAAATAACCAAGACAAGAGCTAAAAGCAAGTCTCTCACAAGAGAGTAAGTTATGTTATGTCAAATGAGGGTAAAACGTCATCAATATTTATGGTCTCTATGACCTTTAATTAACAATTAGGTCATTAAAAACAAGCGACAAGGCTGACTTTACATTATTCTATTATTTGTCACATTACATGCTAAAAATGCCAAAAGTGAGCTAAAAATGGAGACGCCAGGCCCCTATAGGGGGGACGTTGGCCCTTTCAGGGCATAATCATCATCCAACAAGCCAGACGTTGGCCCCTTTGGGGCTCCTGCAACCTTCTATGTGTGCCAAACAATCCCAGCACACTGCCATCTGCTCCAGAAAACGTCCAGCTAGTCCTGGGTGGCGTCCTATCCATCATGGCCATCGTCCCATTTGCAAGGGGTTGATCCCCATAGGTCAAATCTCTACCAAAACGTCTTGATGAGGTCGTCCTTCTTCTTCTCCATGCAAGGGATCATCATAACTCTATCCTGCTTCTACCATCCCAACAACCATCTGATGGGCTCTTCAGCCCCATGGAGGTCCGAGCTAATCATCTCCCCATGTGCACCGATCCTCTGGTACCTGTCCGCCGGGCATGGTCCTGCACATAAAAAACTACGCCCTCCATGGGCTCATCAGTCCTAGACATCATAGCAATGTAAATCATATCTCATAATTAAAATTATCAAACATATGCATGAAATTCCTATCACATCATCTAAGAGCTCAAAGACATTACACAGATCTACTATACAAAGCTAAGGAAACCAACAAGACAACCTATTGGGATAATACCCACAGGGGATGGAAATTTTCCTCAAAGGATCATTCAAGCCATGTATAATGAGATGATATGGTTTTAGGGATGTCCAGTCATAGTAAGACCAAGGGTTGGTGTTGTCTGTGGGTGCCTTTGTAGGAGGCGAGCTATACCCGTCATGGATTCATTTTTTCCAAGCCCCTTTTGGCCTTATCTTTATTTTATTGCTTTTTTTTTACTACAAGGTCTGACGAAGAGGACACTGCCTTGGCTTGGTGGCCAGAGCTAACAACGTTACCCACTAGTATCTTCGCAGAAATGAGAAGGTTGGCTTGTGATGAGACCCCCTTTCCTTTGGCCATGCAACCAAAGGTCACTGTCCTGGTTTGGTGACCAGATGGTGGCAATTTCATACTGCTAAATACCTATGAACATAATGGGCCGGCTCGTGATGAGACCTCCCATCCTCTTGGTTAGGTCTTGCATTTATTAATTTTATCATTTTCTTAGGATCCCTTAGTTTCTTATCGAGAGGCCTTTTATTTCCTTCTCGGGGATCCCCTGGGCGAAGCATCTCTAGGTTTTCATTTCCTATGGTTTTTATCTTTTACCAGCTGCTTTTACTCCCTGGGCCTTTAGCCCCTTCTTCCCACAAGACAAGATGTACCTTGGAAGGTCATCCTAATAGCCAGACTAGGGGAATGGGATGGATGAGCGGGATATAAGATAAAAAAGTGATAAGATGGTGGGAGCGGACGATGGCTCTGCAAACCCCCCTTGGTGGCTAACCAAAACCCATGNTCACCCCAACAGTGGTCAAGTGGATTAGTGTAATATCCAAGCAGTCATCCGAAATGAAAGGAACCTAATGCATATATAAGAAGGTTATAATGATCAAATATGACACATACCATGATACATCGGACCAATTACCTCATGGAGCAAGAGTCCTCTCTGATGCAAGCCCAGGCTGGTAGTGATGGAAGCTGGTACTGTTGATAGGACAAGTTTGGCTGAGAAGAGGAAAGATGGGCCCTCCAGGGCCATGCTCAAGTCACTCCTGCTCTCGGTACTCCATGTCCAGGACAATGTGGGCCTCGAGACATGATCTCCTAGTTATCCCTAGATATCGGGGATAACAGGATCCTCACTGGATACTGACCAGGAAGGTGGCAGGTGGACGTGTACGTTGACGAGAGTGAGTGGGGGAGGTGATGGCGTAAACTTGCAGGACACAGTAAGTGAATGACGACCAGGTGGAAGGGAGCAGGTGGTGGAGCGGTGACTGGGAAAGCGTGGGCACCAGTACACGTGAGCTGAGGTGTAAAGGTGCGAGGGTGATGTGGCGAAGGGAAAGGAGTGTGATTGGTTAGGAGGGGGTACATGAAAATGATGGTGGAGCTGACATGGAGCGAGAGTGGGAGACACATATCAGAAGGTGAGAGGGGAAAATGTGACAGTGGGAGAGTGAAAGACAGGGAAATGGCTGAGTGGAGGACAGGTGGCAGCAGGAAAAAGGGAGGTAAGCGGTCTACTCGGGGGGGTAGTTAGTAAATGGTTTAGCGCATGNNNTGACGAGGAAGCACCATGTTAGTGGGGGGCTCACGTCAGAAAACTACCAACTTGAAACCCCCCCCCCTTGTTAAAGGCAGAAGGTCGGAGGGGGGTCTGATATGGACTGTGGGTCGTAGATCTAAGCGCTCTAAGCTCAGTCACTCAGATCTGTGCACCCCTTAGCACAATGTGCCAAAACATCAAATCGCCGCCCCAACTTAGGATAGAAAACATTTTGTGGGTTTTTAGCCCCCCAATCTCGCATTTTTCACCAAGGTGTCATTTCCTAAGGGAAAAACACCCCTCTACGAACATATATGCGAACAAAACCAAAAAAGTGTGACACTCAAATTGTGTAGTTGGATAGATCCAGTGTCAAGTTCATAAGAGAGATTAAGAACGTCCTAATAAGATTGGATTCTAATCCTAAGGTTCACCAAGTAATTGATATTATCGTGTTGGATATCCCTGAAGCATACGACCTATTTCTAGGTAGAGACTGGTCTGAGAAGTTAAATGGATATTTTGCAATCGATCAGTCCCATATGTGGTTGCCTTACAATGGACAACATAAAAATATTAACGTGGATCATGAAAGATACATGAAACACACTATCAGATATCTCAATGATCCAAATGGACCTGGATTGTTCAGCAATTCAATTCTAGGGAATTATTCCTCGGATACTTTCTTTGGGCATTTTACTGTTGATGTATCACCACTGCAAGAATCAAACAAGCAATCTGAAATCCTTCATTGCACATATATTATTGAGCTTAAATGTAACATAGTAGATAATAAGAATACTAACTTAGACTTAGATACTAAGATTTGGACTCTATATTTTGATGGCTCCAAATCTAATGAAGGTGCAGATGTTGGTCGTATCCTCAAGGATCCTAAAGGTAATAAAACATTGATAACATGTAGATTGAAGTTTGAGTGTACCAACAATACTGTTGAATATGAATCCCTAGTTCAAGGGTTAATAAAAATAATAGATATGCAAGTAAAATTAATGAAGATTTTTGGTGACACTAAAATAATCGTAAAACATGTACGTAATGCAACTCACTGTGTTTCTAGTCATCTCAAACATTACCAACAAGAGGTATGGGATTTGGTAAAAAAAATTGACGTTTTTAACATTGGTCATATTCCTTGGAGTTTGAATTCTTATGCTAATGTTTTAGCAAATGTATCTTGTAGGTTAATTCCATCAAAATGGTTCATGTATAATACCTTTTCTGTGAAATTCTTGTACAGACCCTCAATACCAGATAATACAACCAATTGGACGATGTTAGATAATTATCAATATATCATTGATTTACTCACCTTGAAATATACATTTAAGGATTATTCCATTGATGAGTTATAACATGACAAGGCCTTGAAATATAAGACAGAATATTATGCAGACCAGGAAGCTAAAGACAAGGGAAGCTCAAAGAATTCCATCGCAAAGTTTGTGATAAGGTTAGAGAAGTTATATGACCTCCAAGACAAGTTAAAGAAGGTGACCAATTGCAAAATAAATAGTTCTTCGATGCAGTATGAGGTCATAAATTTGGGAGCAGAAAAAAATCCACAGATTATGAATCTTGGAAGTAGTTGTTCTCCATCGAAAAAAAAAATTTCCTTCATTAGATTGTTCAAAGAGCATAAGGGAATATTTTCCTAGACTTATGATGATATTAATACCTTTGAAACCAAAATAATTCAATATATGATCCAATTATAACCTGATGTCAATCCCTTTCAACAAAAATTAAGAAAGATGCATCATAATCTAGAACCCCTGGTGAAATGAGAGTTAAACAAACTACTTGCCGCTAAGATAATTTTCCCTATACGACATACTCAATGGGTAGCAAATTTGGTTCTTGTAAGGAAGAAGAATGCAGACATCAGATTGTGTGTGGATTTCATAAACCTAAATAGAGCATCCCAAAAGGACAATTACCTAGTTCCTTCTATGGAGAAAATTGTACAATGTGTTTCAGGGTCTAAAATGCTTTTCTAGATGGGTTCTCATGATACAACCAAGTCCTAGTTTCTCATAATGACCAACTAAAAACAACCTTCAAAACCAAATGGGGAACCTATGCCTATCGAAATATGCCATTTGGATTGATCAATGTTGGATATACTTTTCAAAGATAAATTGACATTGCCTTTTGAGGATTCATTAGTAAGTGTGTTGTAATATATTTGGATGATGTGATTATTTTCTCAAAAAATAGAACTGATCATGTCAATCAGCTCAGACATATTTTTTGTCTATGCTAGAGATATGGTATTTATCTCAACCCTAAGAAGTCTATTTTTGTAGTAAATGAAGGAATACTTTTAGGGTTTAGTGTATCAAAATATGGAATAATGATTGCACCTCAAAGAACAGAGACAATTTCTAAAATTGTTTTTCCACACAATAATATGTAACACATCCAACCCCCTAAGTACCTTTTAAGGGATGGGTTATCAATTTTTTTCCTTTCCTCAATCATCTCAAAGCCCCTTCCAGAGGATATCCTCGTCTTCTACTCTCAAGAGCTTTCCAATGAATGTAGTTCTTCTCAAATTTGAGCTCTAGATCGCAAGTTACGACCTTCCAAAGGTTCTCGAACTTTCATTGGACAAAGCCACTTCATTGACACGTGGATTCCACATGGCTCCTGCCACTTATCATCCGACATGGTGTTGATGTGCCATCTACCACCTGGTCATTCGACCCCCGCCCTATCGGACCCTCGTCCCTTCTCCAAATCAATAGCTCTGATTCATTTGGGCCTCTCTCATCAGAGTGCCTTCCTTGCAGAGTTATATTCCACTCTGAAAACACACTCCGAGCATACATACTTTGATAGATCTAACATATTTTGCAGTTAGATCATCAATGATTTTGAACGCACCAGAGTGTTTACCTACACAACAGTTAACATCCAATGCTTTTAACCTTTTCTCCTCGACCTTGTGGGACCCACATAGATAGACAACTAAGATCGCATCCCACCTATTCATCGATCTACAGTTTGGATTATCTATTTGGAGTCCTACCTGGACTCTTTGGAGTTGTACTCCAAACCCTTCGAAATCAAATCCGAAAGGGTCAACTTTTAAAATGTTCTCCACCTAACATGTAGCCCTACCACTTGGTGTGACTATGGCATAATGTGTGGCACTCGTATCACTTGACATATGGAACTCATTTTCCCTATGGATCCTATCCCCTTTTGACCAAATTTGCGTGAACTCCACCATCAAGTGACACATTGTCATCTTTCATCGTGACACATGGATCACTTGTCATGTGACACATCACCATCGGGCACTAGATATCAAAATTGTTTCGATCGAGGTATAATCTTTGAGCTCCCGGTGTTGGGGATTATGAGGGAACTATTTAAATTAATCTCGTGATTATGAAATCACTAATTAATTTTTCCACGGGTTACAACCCCCGTATTTTGACATGAGATCTACAGTTGAGAATACTTCTCAGCATCTCCCTAATTGACAACTCTCATTCGTACTCAAAGTCCCTCCTTCAACGGTCAACCATTTCAGTGACTCGAAAAGGATTACTCTGAAGGAACTCCCTTTGTTAAATCCAACGGTCTAAATTGTTTCTCGGAGCTTTCCTTTTTCACCGATCTATGACCCAGATCTCTTCTCAGAGCCTTCCATCAGAGCCCCACCTCTTTAGATCCAAGGAATATTCTTTGATGCCTTTGCCTCAGATTGTTAGATCAGGATCAAAAATTGGCCTTTCGAGGATGGTCCAGATCTCTCGACCTATAGAACTAACGACTAACAATTAAAGGAAACTATCCAAAGTTCTAAGCCCAATAGGGCCCACATTTGTCCTCTTGATGAACCAAGTGTCGACATATGTCTCCCTCCGAGCACGTTGGATGCCGCATAGGCATGATACATCACACCGATGTCACCTCCTCTCTCTTTGCTCTTATAGGGTGAGACATGGAACCAAGGGTTGGAACCATTTTCCCCTCATTCGACCTCGACGGTTGAGACTCATCCCTTAGCCTTTCAATAGATCAACGGTCCTTGTTGATTCAAAGTTCATCCTCTACAAACATCATAGCCTACTTTGACGAAGGGCCAGGATATTTTACTACACCATATCAACGACTAAGAAATAATATCGCTTCTTACCTACTAATGATAGAGATCTATCTTAATCTATGGTCCATATATCCTTTCAGAGTCCTCTAGCACCCCCATACTCAGTCATTCTGAAACTATACCCTCTTATGAAGGGCCAGGATCTATTCATAGTGCCAGACCGACAACTGTGATTTGTCCTATCTCAAAGCACCGAATTTCCAAAAGGAAACAATATAAACTTGGGACTTAGACATTTTTTTTAGGATTCTTCCAGATTTTTCCTTGGATTAACAACCCGAATTCGAGCTTCAAAGCTCAAGGATTGTTCGAGCTCCCATCCCCAGGTTTTACCAGACCTTCTTGGTATCCTCCTTCGCTTCATTCCATTCAGGGGCATCATTTATTTCATATGACTTTGTTTCCCTTTTTCCAGGGAACCCAATACAACCAGAAGTATAGACACGTATAAATATAATTGTGCCTACAGTCAATAAAGTCACAGTTTCATTCCTTTAACTCAAGCCAATACAAGAGGCTCAAGCCTTCACGTGTACAAAGCATGCCTAGACCCATATAGTTCCTTAATTGCTTAAATACATAAACATGCAAGATAACAACCATTATAATCATCAAACACGTATGCACATCCTTGAGACAATCATAGGCATTTAGCCATAAATTACAGTTCAATTACACAGGGTATGAAAATATTTATCTATTGCAATTGATGGTCGATCGACTAACTGCGAGTGTTCACCTTTCCACCCAAACATAGGCTCAAATGCATTCACTCTTAGCACTATGGCCACCCCCGTGCCAGACCATGATACCACAACAAAACCTTTCTCTCTCTGGTTTCACAACAATTTGTTAAGGGCACTCTCCCTCACACCACTCCTGGTAGAGATTTCCCAATATCAATCTCACAAACTTCTCATCTTAGGTTGGGTTCTGGACTCTCCCCTGAGTCCCTTCAACATCCTCCTTCTTCTAGGATCTCTAGACTCCCTCTATTTCTTCCCATGTTCCCCGTGTGTCTCATGCACGTAATATCGTGAGGGAAGGTTCTCCACCTGTCCTTCTTCCTTTTGTCAAAAGGAAATATGTGGAGCCAATATGGTTGCAGGAAATGGTACTTTATGGTACCTTAGGCTGACGGTTTTATGTTGTCTTCGCCATACCTCCCATGATCTCATTCATTTGGGTGGGTGGTTTTTCAACTATTCTCCCTCTTCTCATTAACTACTTTGTCTTGGAATCACGAAAATAACTTATCATTTTCAGATTAAGTGTTTCAGCAAGGAAGCTTGGGTCATCTTGGCATGATGAACCCCCCTCTCTCTATGTTTCCTCACTCTTTCCTCTAGTGTTATCATGGCTAGTACTTTAAGGCTTCACCCCACAGTTGGTTGTTGGATTTTACAATTAAACAACAATACATTTACATTTTTTGCATATCATGGAATGGAAATCATTAATCATGAATAATTACAAGTTGGGGGAAATAGGGGTGTTACAATCCCCTCCCCCTTAAAGGAATATTGTTCTCAGTGTTCTTTTCATCTCAACAACACATGTCATGTATTCATCTTTCAATTGATTTAGGAACATTTCCCTCTTCTTGATCTATTCCTTTCTCAGACTCTTGGCATTAACGCATGCCTACAATAGTTTCAAAAAACATGCACATTAATCACAATTTCATGCAAGAACATTTTATTAATGCCTATATCTCAAGGGAAAATTTTCACATATCAACACAATACTTATCTACGCATCTCATGGATTTGCATCCATATGGATGTCATGTTTACTCGACACATTGTTTTCCTTGTCATACCCATTGTGTCCATGATCTCGGTCAACAGATGAAAAAAAATTGAAGACTCCACTGAGTCCTTCACATGAGTTATCGAAGTCTCCCCTTCCTTGCGTTCACTCACCTTTCAAGCTCATTCTCAAGCATCCCCTTCTATGTTATACATTATCTCAGACAATCCATCTTGCATGCCCAAGATTTCTCACACAAGAAGAGTTTCAAAGCCTTTGATGAGTCTTAGAGCAGAAGTGTCTCCCAAGATTTCTCTACAGAGGCTTCCCTCTAGCTTGCTTTGTCGAAAGCGTCCCTTCAACATGTTTTACCACAAAACAACATTCTTATGGTGATCATGACTTATCGCAAAGTTCTCTTGTCACATCAGTGGCCCTCTTCCATTCTTTCTTATTTGACAGCCCCCATATGTCCTCCATGGAAAGATCTCTTCATATCACTTGTGTTCATATGCGTAGTAAATTTGTGAGATATTTTCATTAATGCAATCAAAATTCTTCTCAAATATGTTACCCACAAATTTCAAATTTCACAATTTCGTTTGATTTTCAGAT
Organism: Picea mariana; assembly: GCA_032191745.1. Lineage (NCBI taxonomy): Eukaryota > Viridiplantae > Streptophyta > Pinopsida > Pinales > Pinaceae > Picea > Picea mariana. The sequence continues at coordinate 63,661 of JASDQU010681407.1, forward strand.
ATGTTCCATATTGGAACCAGAGTTCTCAAGCATGAGATTTTCTTCTCACAACAGTTTTGGCTCTCTTACAATCAACAGACACAGGTCTTCCTTATGGGCTTACATTACTGCCATATCCAAGACCCTTCGACCTGCAATTTCAACTTCAATCAGCCAAACAAATTTTTAATTTCCATTCTCATATATTCTCGTTGCACGTCTACAATGGCATCATAAGAAATTCTTGAATTGTGCATACTAACAATCAAATCAATTTTATCTATTCAATTATATAAAGCAAAAGGAAATATCATTACTTACACATGCATCATTTCAACATACCAAACCTTTTCAAATGCATCTAATCATTAAAATAATTTTAATCTGTGTATCAAGGTCCATGGACACACTCACACACAAGGCATTCTTGCATTGGTTTTAGATTTTTACTTTTCATGTTAGGCACTCTTGCCATGGTGTGTTGGAACTCAACCAACCTCTCACCACATGGATTCTCTATCTACATTCCTTATTACAACAGAGCTATATTTCCTCTTCAATGTTATCAAGCATTCAAGCAAAGCTATATTTCCTGCTTCAAGCCGATCATGACTTCAATCAACATATGAAATTTAAAATTTCATATGAATGCATTCAAGCATTCTTTCTTTGTGGTCAATCAGAGTGCCAATGTTCATGGCTACCCATGTTTCCTTTCTTTACCATTGTCACAACTATGGTAGGATATTGGGAGGCCCTCCCTAAATACTGGGCAATCCATTACCTTCCTTCTTATACCAACATGCATCTCTTCAATGATTTCAGTCAACATATTGCCTGTGATCACTTCATCTCACAATTCATTCATTATACAATTGTTTGTGAATCTTATGCAAGGATTGTAACCAGTCCTTGACTACCAGAGGTATCTTTCTCCGTCTTTCAGGTTCCTTTCCTAAATCATACCTTGTTTGGGTATCAATGGTATACCACAACCATTCAAAATCAAATTTATACCATTAGGATAATAATTAATCATTTTGGAAGGAATTCTTACGCAATCCGTTCACACTTTATGCCAAACAAGCATGAACAATTTTACACCTTTTCTAGTTGCTGACACCTTCTCTGATATCACCTCATCAATGGATCTTTCATGGGGATTCCCAAGGTACCTTCAAAAAATTTCAACAACCACCTTCTTGTGTTTACATTTTCTTGAGGTTGTTCACCATTGGAAGTTGTCCTTCCCTAACACCTCCAATCGTTTCCTAGACATAACATGCGTCATCACAATCAAAATTATGTCAGTTGTCATGTAAAATCAAAATGTAGGTGTCATAGATTTTAATCTTAGAAAAACAACTCCAGATTTCTCTCAGCATATTCATATGCACTCTACAACATTATTCCTCATTATTTTTATGAGTGTAACGATCAACATTCTCATGCCAAACAATTACATACATCTGCATATCAGTTTCTCATATTAAATTAAAATGCATGTATTATAGCCTTTAATTTAGCAAAACATTTTTAGATATGTTCCTGCATATCTAATATACACTCTATTTCATCCACCTCAATGTTTTCATGAGTGCATCACAATCAAAGTTTCAACTTCCCCTACAATGATATAACTTTCAACATCCTCATGCCAGAAACAGTCACATATGTCCAACATATCGGTTTATCATCCTAGAGAAAACATGATAAACATCAAGGAAGGAGTTAAGGAACTCTTCCCTCCTTCCAACTTCTTCTACACAATATGGGACTTTCATTCCAACTCATTCAGTTCCAAGGTCTCACTACCTTTATATAATCATGGCTTAACCAAGCTCATTCATTAAACATAATTTATTAATTTCATTTTCCAGATGTACTTTGTTTCACAATTGTTCCTTTAAGGCACATAATTGTGTCTCATAATTCATAGTTTTTAAAGGGAGAAAAGTATTTTGTCTTTTCTCCTTCCTTGTTTCTGCAAAAGCTTGCTCTCTTCATTGAGCAGACTTTCCTGGGTAAATTAACATGTTATAGCAACAGGTTTTTGGCTTCACAATTATTCATGAACTAGCGTGTTCTTCACCTTTACCAAATCCTATTGGTCAACATTCATTTGAAAGTCTCCTACGCTTGCATTATATTTTAGAATGTAATCTAAGATTCTTATACCAATAAGTTTTGCAGTCCACTACCTAATTTTCAGTAGTCATTAAGGTTATGACTATGTTCACGTGACAAAGTTCTCACAAAATTCCTTCACATGGAAATGGCTTAGCATGCAACTTCCTCATTGCATATCCATCATTTCTTGAGATGGTATTAATCACGAGTCAACCTCAACTTTACCATTTCATATGTTTACCCAATATTCCTTAGGGGATATAAACGTGCGTTATTATTATGCATTTCAGATTTTAATTCAAATGAACAATCTTATGTTAATGATTTGCTTTCAAGATGTCCTTTAATCACATGCTTTATCATGCAATGTGTGTTTCCACCATAGGCACACTTTATAGTTTCATTTATGTATTTGTTGAAAATTAATTGATTCATTATTACTCACAATCATTTACATGCAATCTTTGAAAGTATAATCTTGTTACCTTTTATCATGACAATAGAGCATCCCTACTCATTTACTCTTTCATCAATTTATACTATCATTTTCTGAGGAAATGGAACATATCCCCTTCAAGCTGTTATTCAAAACAAAATAGTCATGACTCTTCAAAATAAAGTCATCCATGCATCTATGATACTTATTCAATCATGGAAAATGTAATTCTTGCCTTACATTTCACTTATTCATGCAGTCATATCATGCCTTTAGTATACATATACTCATACATCATGCATGTGCATCACTTGCACATTTATATCATTCACTTGTATCTATTTGGTCTTAATATCAGTCTTCATAACAGGAAACCTTACAACGCATTCAATCCATGCACTCAAGGATATACAAACATAGATAAATATTCAGCATACAAGTTCATTACTTACACCTTTTTCCATGTCATTCACACACATGGACATTTCAAACTTATAAATCCTTCCTCCTAGAGATCTTATAACCATTCTTATGCCAATCTCATAGGAATAATCAACACTATGTTTCTCTCTCTGTTGAGAGATTACAATCATTCACATGCCAAGTCTCGCAAACATATTCATAATTATCTTTCCCTCTCTACATGACAAAAACCAACAATAAAACACTCTTGCCTCAACTGTTATAATAGTATTCCACAATCGAGAAATACAATTTGCACAATTTCAATAGTGCCCAAGGCAACAAGACTATCAATCTAGCCTCAAACCATTCTTAATCAACAAACCTTCTTATTAAGGTAATCCTTTTCTAGATTCCCTCTCACTGGTACTTGAGCATACCAAGCCATACCTATATGGATGTTAGCCTAACCCATTGGTCATATAGAAATGCCCCAACACTTCCTTTACCACATTCAGGGTCAACATTTCATTAACCATTCTACCTTATCCTCATAAGGTAACATGCCATCAATATCATCAACATTTTACTTATGTTTCTATAATCAGATCATCACTAACCATATGATCTATGACATATCCATATTTTACTTCCAATAACAGACTATAATAAGTCTATATGCATGATATATGCATGCTCAGTCTTTGCCATATGCATTCTCGCATATCCTCAGGCATTGAGCATTTTCTTTTTACTCATGCCTACAATGAAGACATATTCCAACTATTTTCATCTTGCATTCACTTCAATAAACAAACTTTTAGGTCAATAGGTATATACACTCTCTTTAGTACAACCAGGATTTCATAAGTTGGCTCATGCTCTCATATAACTTTACCTATTTCAAGAGGATTAGCGACAATCCAAAGGAATCCTTTTTATTTTCTTATCTGGGTTATTCCCATAACACTTGTCATTCATTATAGGTCAAGTAAATTGACCTTACAATTTCCCATTAATCCCCTAGTCATGATGGGTTATACATAGATGGATTAGCTTCTTTTATTAAAGCAACAATTAAAAGTGCCAGGGGTTCCATTGGCACGTACTTACAGGAAACCTTATGACTTATTAAAGCCATCCAGATTATTATTTTTCTGTACCTAAGCAACCTTTGACATGATTCTGCCATTTTCATTTATTTACATTCAGGTATGACCCTAATTTTTTATCAGCACATTCCCTCTTCTTTAGGAATAACTATTGTTCCAACAAAACAAAAATACGCCTCTTCTACTGTAAATCAACATGTAGCTTTAAAGTTGCAGGAGGTTCTAAAACAAAGTTTTCAATATGAAATACTCCTTCTTAGGGAGTTAGTGAAAATAAATAACAAACTTTTAATGTAGATAAACACTTTTTAACAAACTCGTCTTATCATTCATGATGGTCCTCTGGCCCATCTAGGCCTAGTGTTTGAACCATGCTCTAATACCACTTTGTGTACATTTTAAGGGACAGGGTATTAAATTTTTACCTTTCCTCAATCATCTCAAAGCCTCTTCTAGAGGCTACCCTCGTCTTATACTCACAAAGATCTTTCCAATGACTGTAGTTTCGCTCAAAACTGAGCTCTGGATTGCAAGTTATGGCCTTCCAAAGGTTCTTGGACTTTCATTGGCCAAATTCACTTCATTTCCATGTGGCTTCCACATGGCTCCTGCCACTTATCATTTGACATAGCGCTGACATGGAATCCACCACCTAATCCTTTGACCCCCTCCCTATCAGAGCCTTATCTCTTCTCCAAATCGACGGATTTGATTCATTCAGTCCTCTATTGTCGGAGTGCCTTCCTCGTAGAGTTATATTCCACTTCGATGACACACTCCAATAATACATACTCTGAAATATCTAATGGCTTTCAGAGTTAGACCATAAATAGTTTTGAAAGCATCATATTGTTTACATGCACAACGATTAACATCCAATACTTTTAACCTTTTCTCCTCAACCTTGTGGAACCCACAAAGATTGACGAATGAGATCGCATATATCCTATTCATCGATCTATGGTTTGGATTATCTTTTTGGAGTCCTAACCAAACTCTTTGGATTTGTACTTCAAACCCTTCGAAGTCAACTTTGAAATAGTCATCTCTTAAAATGTTCTCCACCTGACATGTGGCCCTGCAACTCCCCACCACCTGGTGCGACTCTGGCATAACACGTGGCACTTGTATCACTTGACACATGGCACTCGTATCACTTGACATGTGACACTCATTTTCCCTATGGATCCTGGCCCCATTTGACCAAATCTGTGTGACACATGGCTCCACCATCAAGTGACACATGGTCATCCTTCGTCATGACACATGGATCACTTGTCATGTGACACATCACCACCAGGCGTCAGATATCATAACTGTTCCGGTCGAGGTATAATATTTGAGCTCATGCTATCGTGGATTACGATGGAATTAGTTAAACTAATCTTATGATTATGAAATCACTAATTATGTTTACCACGGGTTGTGACCCCTATCTTCTGACACGAGATATACGACTGAAAATACTTCTCGGAATCTCCTTGATTGACGACTCACATTCAACTTTAGAGTCCCTCCTTCGATGTTCACCCATTTTAGTGACTCCAAAAGGATTACTCTAAAGGCACTCCCTTCGCTAAATCCAATGGTCCAGATTGTTTCTCAAAGCTCTTTCACTTTTCTCCAATCTAGAGCCTAGATATCTTCTCGGAGCCTTCCATCGGAACCCCACCTCTTTATATCCAATGGCTCTAGATCTCTCTGTCTCCACCTCCGACGAACGGTTGGGATCTATTTATCTCATCAGATTGATGACCAATATTTAACCTTTCCTTGCACCAATCAATGGCTAGGATTTACTCTAGCCCTCTCTCCGATTGCTGACCTCCGACGGTATCGAAAATTTAATATTCTTTGATGCCTTTGCCTCAGATTGTTGGATCAGGATGATACACTGGCCTTCCAATGGAATATCCATTTCTCTCAACCTATAGATCTGACAACTGACAATTAAAGAAGACCATCCAAAGGCCTGAGCCCAATAAGGCCCACATTTGTCCTCTTGATGAACCAAGTGCCAACATATGTCGTTCTCCAGGCACATTGGCTACCGCATAGACATGATAGATCGCACCGACGTAACCTACTCTCTCTTCGTTCTTACAAGGTGAGGCATGGAACCAGGGGTTGGAACCATTTTCCCCTCACTCAACCTCAATGGTTGAGACTCATCCCTCAACCTTATGATAGATCAACGGTCCTTGTTGATTCAGAATTCATCCCCTACAGGCGGCATAGCATACTCCGACGAAGGGTTAGGATATTTTACTACACCAGATCGATGACTGAGATATAATCTCATCGCTTACCTACTAACGATAGAGATATACCATGATCTGTGGTACAAATCTTCTTTCGGAGTTCCTCTGTCGGAATCCTCTAGCACCCCAACACTCGATCATTCTGAAACTACGTCCTCCGATGAAAGGATAGGATCTACTCGTGGTGCCATATTGATGGTTGTGATTCATCTTGTCTCAAAAAACTGAATTTCCACAAGGCAACAGTGCGAACTCGGGACTTAGATGGTTTTTTAGGATTCTTCCATAGTTTTCCTTTGATTAACAACCCGAATTCGAGCTTCACAGCTCAGGGATTGTTCCAGATCTCTTCCCCAGGTTTTACTAGACCTTCTTGGTTTCCTCTGTTTCATTCCATTCAAGGGAATCATTTATTTCATATGACTCTATCTCCCTTTTTCCAGAGAACCCAATACAACCAGAAGTATAGACATGTATAAATATAACTATTCCTATGGTCAACAAAGTCACATTTTCATTCCTTTAACTCGAGCCAATACAAGAGGCGCAAGCCTTCACGTGTACAAAGAATGCCCAGAACCATATATTTCCTGTTAGTTTTTGAGCTCTTATAAGGTTTCTTTTCAATTTACTAGATAACCATAACATTAGGATCACTGAGAGAAACACAATCACAATATACACAACATTTATCCTGGGAAACCCTCATGGGGGAGAAATCCCAGGAAAACTTCCTTGATATAGATATCCAATACAATGCCAAGACAATAAACCAAAACACTAGAGAATATCCAACACTGAGAAATGCACCTCTCTCTCTTTCTTCTTCTCCCAGCTGCATCTCTCCAAAGTTGCGTACTTGATGAGTGAATGAGTTAATGCAGCGCTAGCCTCCTTTATTTATACTAGCTAGCAGGCCCTGGAAAGATGTCTCTTCACTGGGCATGTCTGATTTCTCTTCTTAATGGTTAAAACCACTTTAATTAGGCATGGGGGGCAACTTCTTAATTAGCATAATATAATTATGGTTTGACCAATCCACAAAAGGGTATTTGGTCATTTACAATGCCCGACATGATCAATCCACAAAAAGGGATTGATCTAATTAATAATGACTCAATAATAAATAGAAGACTTTTTGCAGTTACAATATTTCAACACTCCCCCTTAACAAGAAGGGTATTCGACAACACCATTAGGAGAGAGAGGGAAACAACATCAACAACATATAGAACACTAACTGGCATATCTATAAATCATCCAAAGTTTTTCTCATCATCAATATCCTCATCCACAACAAGGAGATGGAATGGCATCATCATCATCTGCATCAACATGGATTAGCATAACACTAATACATCATCATCATCACAACACAAAGGCTGGAGCAACAGCATCATCACAACATGAAGGTTTGAGAAACAACATCATCACCGCACGAAGGCTGGAGCAGCAAAATCATCATCATCATGGAGAAACAGAATGAGGCAGGTGTTACAACATTTTGTGGTACTCTGACAGCCCCTAAGGAGCTGCCCAGGAATCATAAGATTCCCTAGAATATAAAATCCTAACGGAGCTACCACGTGGTACTCTGACAGACCGTCCTTACCGGACCTTCGAGATCTTCCTAGGAATCATAAGATTCCCTAGGATTATAAGAATCCTAACGGAGCTACCACTACTGACCACAACTAGCATATACATGCACAAGTACTCTGACAGACCATCCTTACCGGACCTTTGGGATCTATCCAGGGATGATCAGTCCCCTAGGATATAAAATCCTAACTGAGTTACCTGTTGTTGGTCAGGATACCATAATATCATCAACATCACTCCTCCTTTCAAGGGAGGTCCTTTCGGACTATACCAAGCTTGTCTTGAAAGTGATCAAGCTTTACACGAGACAAAGACTTGGTCAACACATCTGCAACCTGCTCATCTATGCTAACATATTGGAGCTTTATGTCTCCTCTCTGCACCATATCACGTATGTAGTGATACCAAATTTCTATGTGTTTTGACTTGTCATGGAACACAGGTTTCTTTGTCATCTTTATGCATCTCTGGTTATCACATAGAATCACGGTTTCTTCCATATCCATATAAAATAGACCTGTCAACAACTTCCGAAGCCATATGGATTCACAACTGGCGGAACATGCAGCAATGTATTCTGCTTCTGCCGTGCTGAGAGAAATATTGGATTGCTTCCTACTCTGCCATGAAGTCATGTCTGACCCCAGACTAAAACAACATCCTGAAGTTCTCTTTCTGTCAGAAACACTTTCATCCCAATCTGAATTGGTATAACCAATCAATATGAAGTCTTGATCTCAATTGTAGAAAAGACCAAAGTCCAGCATACCCTTAAGGTATATCATCACATGTTTTCCATCAACAAGGTGAACACGTCTGATCTCTACCAGATACCAACTCAAGGTGTTCACAACAAAACATATATCTAGCATGGTGTTCATCACATACATCAACGATCCAATGATTTGTATGTACAGCATAACATCAACCAATTCTAACGAAGTATCAACCAGGCGCTTCAACTTTGTTTCCATGGGTGTGTTCATGGATTTACACTCCAACATATCAAACCTCTTCAATATTTCAATAGCATACTTCTCTTGGTTAAGGAAGATCTTCTCTGGGCTCTGCCAAACTTCGAGACCTAGGAAATAATGCATCAATCCTAAGTCTTTCATCTCAAATTCTACAGTGAGCTTCTTCTTACCATCAATGATGAGATTTTCTTTTCCAGATAAGAATAATTCATCCACATACAACAATAATATAACTATTTCATCATTCATAACCTTGAAGTAAAGGTTAGAATCAACTTTACTCTTGGTAAAGCCCAAGCTCATCAGGAAACTGTCAATTCTTCCATACCAAGCTCTAAGAGCTTGTTTCAATCCGTACAGAGCCTTCTTCAACTTGTAGACATGTGTCTTTCTATCTTCAACCTCAAAACCTTGAGGTTGTTCTATGTACACTTCATCTTCAATGACACCATTTAAGAAAGTTGTTTTCACATCCATCTAGTGTAACTTCCACTTCATCTTAGCTGCAAGGGATATGATGGTTCTGATTGAAGTGTATATGGCTATAGGAGCAAATGTCTCTTCATAATCAATGCCTTCATTTTGAGAAAATCCACGAGCTACAAACCTTGCTTTATATTTCTCAATACTTCCATCAATAGCATGTTTTATCTTGTATATCCATTTGGAAGATACCACATCCTTGCTCTTTGGTTTGGGAACTATTTCCCATACATCATTATTTATAATGGATTGGTATTTTCTTCTGTCATGGAATCTACCCATTCTTTCTTCTGAATGGATTCTTCAAAGAAAGTAGGCTCCTTCTCTATGAGATCACACATCAAAGCCATATAATTGGAGAATGGCTTAGGTTTCTTAACTTGTCTCATGGTTCCTTCGGGGTCACCATATTTCTCTCCATCTTGAATAAGTTCCCTTGCCCAATCTAGATTTCTCTTGTGAGAGATGGTCATCTGGGGAGGTTCTTGAGATTCTATCATATCATGATCTTCATGAATCTCATCATCGGGGGAAAATGTGACTTCCCTCACTAGTTCTGCAACTCTGGGAGCTATAGGTTCTTCTTCATATACTTCTTCAAGCTAACATCTCCTTGATTTATTGAGCATTGCATATTCATCAAAGGTTACATATTTGTTGATATCAATATGATAGTAACCTGAAATGTAAATTCTGAAGGCCTTGGAGACCTCACAGTATCCAACAAATATACCCTTCTTTCCTGAAGGGTCCAGCTTGGTTTTCTTCTCCTTCAGAATGTGTACAAACACTAGGCAACCAAATATCTTGAGATGGCTTACTTTTGGCTTCTTTCCGGAGAACATTTCTTCGGGGGTTTTGAACCCAAGTGCACTATGGGATAATTTGTTTTGTACATACGTTGATGTTCTTGTTGCTTCTTCCCATAAGTGCATTGGAAGATCTTGATCATGGATCATAGTCTCCATTGCTTCCATTATAGTTATGTTCTTCTACACCATTTTGTTGAGGATTGTAGGGAGTGGTGAGCTCCCTCTTAATCCCGACATCTCTACAAAATCTTACAAACTCTTTTGAGGTGTATTCTCCTCCATTATCTGACCTAAGAATCTTGATCTTTCTTTCATAAAGATTCTCTATCAAGGCTTTGAATTCCTTGAATTTACCAAACACTTCATCTTTTGATTTCAAAAAGTAAACTCAGTTTTGTGAGAATAATCATCAATGAATGACATATAGTATGCATACCCAATAAGATAGGTTGATGGCATTGAGCCATAGACATATGATTGGATGAGTTCCAAGACTCCTCCTACTTTACTCTCGCTCTTCGGGAAAGGATTCTTTATGTTCTTTCCTTGTGCACATCCCTTGCAAACACCTTCATGATAAACTTTGAATTCCGATAGACCTGTGACTACCTTTCTCACATATGGTAATTCCTTGTAGTTGATGTGAGTTAATATTCTATGTCAAAGTTCACATGGACTTTCAATGGAATGAGTCAAGGCTGCAACTGGGTGACCTTTTAGCTTATACAAGCCACCTTCTTCTGTTCTAATAACAATTGCATATTTTATGGTTTTTCCTTTAGGCCACATAAGAACTTCTCCATCTATGAAAGAAACTTTGAAGCCTTTATTATCTAAAGTTGAGATAGAAAGTAAGTTCTTTTTCAAACCTGGTACATATACTACATCCTTCATCTTCATTGGGTTCCTGAATCAAGTTTGTAACTTGATTCTCCCACACCTTTGATAGGGTATTGATAATCATCTCCAAGCGAAACTTTCCGGGGAAAGTTCTTTTCTGTAAGACTAGAGAGAATGTCTCTTTGACCAGTCATGTACTTGGAAGCACCACTATCTATGAGCCAAGTATCCTCACTAGGTGACACTAATCCTAAGAGGGAAAAGATTAATACATAGTCTTCAATCTGTTGTTTAATCATCTTTGTGGGTGGCTCTTCATCTTCGATTGTATAGGCATGGTGCCTTTTGTTTCTCTTCTTGTATTCTTCTCTTCTAGCTATACAATTCTTCGCAATATGTCCCATCTTATCACAATGGTAGCATTGATAAGAGAAGAAATCTCTTTCTCTTCTTTGACCTTTCTGAAACTTCTGGAATCTCTTTGGAGGGTGAGAGTCCTTATGTTGATGAGTCTCCTTCTAGAAGTGAGACCTCTTCTTTTCTCCTTTAGCATGAGCAGCTAGGGCTTAATATTCATCTCTTGATAGTACTTCTTGGTTAGCTACTCTTGCTTCTTCTTGAACACATTCTTCCCAAAGACTGTCAAAATGTAGTTTCTCCTTTCCGACACAAATGGTTACGATGAACGCATCCCAAGGTCTTGTGAGACCATTAAGAGTTGTCATTATGAGTTCATATTCATCTAGAGTATCTCCAATTTCTTCTATTTTTTCTTTGAATTGTGATATTCTAGAGAAATATTCATGAACTATTTCTCCTTTCTACATCCTTGTACTTTTGAGTTGAGTTCTTAGATTCATCTTCTGATTGATGTTCTTTCCTTCATAAATTCTGGTTAGGGCATCAAACATTTCTTTTGGAGTTTTCTTTGAATCCACTTAAGGGATCAAGTGATCTTTAATTGAGTCTGCAATGATTCTTTTGGTCATTACGATGTCCTTATAGTGTTTTGTTTTAGTTGTAGCATCGATAGGTTCTGGTACATATTCCTTAATGAATCTTTCTAGGTCATTCTCTTAAAGAATGAGTGCAATCCTATACTTCCAGGAAAAAAAATTATACGCACCTTCTAGCTTGTCAACAAGCTTGGTGTTTGCAGACATCTTGACCTGTAGCTGGGAAAATGACCAAAAAATGAAAGTGCACAAAAATTAAATATGAACTTACCAGGTGGTGCACTTGGCTGAGGCGAGTAGGTTGGTGCAGTCAGATTTAAGAAAATCCAAATTTTACCCTTTCAAATTTGACCTACGAAAATCTGGACTGGTACTTCTGGTACTCGTTCTGGTTTTCTAGTACTAGTGAAAACTATGGTTTCACTTTCCGGGAGTTATATCCACTGAAAAAGTGTGCTCAAGCTACCAATGAGTTCTCTAGGCTAGGGCACACTTCCTTGATGAATTTTAGGCTGAAATTCCTCTCCAATAAAAAACTCTAATTTTCTTGTACGACAACAATGACGTTTTTGCTTATCCAGTGAAAGGTGCTCTCTTTAGCTTAGATCTGATTCCATGTTAAGTTTTGAGCTATTATTAGGTTTATTTTTGATTTACTAGATAATCATAGCATTAGGATCACTGAGAGAAACACAATCACAAGATACACAACATTTATCCTTGGAAACCCTCATGGGGGAGAAAACCCAACAAAACTTCCTTAATATAGATATCCAATACAATGCCAAGACAATAAACCAAAACAATAGATAATATCCAACATTGAGCAATGTGCCTTTCTCTCTTCCTTCTTCTCCTAACTGCAGCTCTCCAAACTTGCGCACTATATGAGTGAATGAGTTAATGAGGTGTTAGCCTCCTTTATTTATACTAGTTGGCAGGCGCTGGAAAAGTGTCTCTTCACTGGGCAGGGCCGACTTCTCTTCTTAGTGGTTAAAACCAATTTAATTAAGCATGGGGGCCAACTTCTTAATTAGCATAATATAATTAGGGTTTGATCTATCCACAAAAGTGGATTTGGTCATTTACAATGCCCAACATAATCAATCCACAAAAGGGGATTGATCTAATTAATAATGACTCAATAATAAATAGAATACTCTTTGCAGTTGCAATATTTCAATAGTTCCTTAATTTCTTAAATATATAAACATGTAAGATAACAACTAGTCTAATAATCAAACAAGCATGCACATCACTGAGACAATCACATGCATTCAACCATAAATTACAGTTCAATTACACAAGGTGTGAAAATACTTATCTATTACAATTGATGGTTGATCGAATGATTGTGGGTGCTCACCTTTCCACACAACAGTAGGCTCAAATGCATTCATTCTTAGCACTCTGACCACCCTTGTGCCAAACCATGACACCACTAGGGAACCTTTCTCTCTCTGGTTTCTCAACAATTTGTTAAGGGCACTCTCCCTCACACCACTCTTGGTAGATATTTCCCCACACCCACCTAGCTCAAGCCTCAACGAGGTTTTTCAGATACTTTCCCAGTATCAAGCTCACAACCTTTTCATCTTAGGTTGGGTTCTAGACTCTCCCCTAAGTCCCTACTACCTCCTCCTTCTTCCATAGTTTCTAGACTCCCTCTAGTTCTTCCCCTATTCCTCATGCATCTCCTGCACATAATATCGTGAGGGAAGGCTCTCGACCTATCCTTCTACCTTTTTTCAGAATTAAAACCTTGGAGTCAATATGGCTGTAAAAAATGGTACTTTATGGTACCTTAGGATAACAGTTTTTTGTTTTCTTATCCAAACCTCACATGCTCTCATTCATTTGGGTGGGTGGTTTTTCAACAACCGTCCCTCTTCTCATTAACTACTTTTTCTTGGAATCAGGGAAATAACTTATTATTTCCAGATTAAGTGTTTCAGCAAGGAAGTTTGGATCATATTGGCATGATGAACCCCCCCCTCTCTATGTTTACCCACTCTTTCCTCTAATGGTATCATGGCTAGTACTTTAAGGCTTCATCCCACAGTCAGTTGTTGGCTTTTACAATTAAACAACAATACATTTACATTGTTTTCATACCATGGCATGGAAATCATTAATCCTGAATAATTACAAGCTAGGGGAAACATGGGTGTTACATAAAAAATCTATGCAATCGTTTCTCAGTAAAATAAATTGTGTGCACAGATTTATCCCAAGCTTCTCTGAAACTGTCAAAGCCTCTATACGATATGATAAAAAAAATGTAGAATTCAAATGGGGTTCGAAAGAAAAGGAATATTTTTCCCAAATCAAAGCAGAGATAGAAAATATCTTGCTTTGATAAGCCCTAATTTTGATAAGGATTTTATCTTGTACACCTCTACTTCTAAAACCTTATATGCCATTGTCCTTACAAAAAAACCCATGAAGGGAATGAAGTCCCAATTGCATTCATGAGTTCATGATTACATGGGGCAGAATTGAAAAATCTTGAAGTAGATAAGCAAGTGTTTGTTGTTTTCAAAGTTGTTAAACATTCCAGGCCTTATCTTTTGAAATCTCAGACTAAAATTGTAGTGCATTACCCTGTAGACAGGAATTTGTTGGTACATAAATATTTGGGTGAAAAAAGAGCTCATTGGATGATTGCCCTACAAGAATGTGATTTGGAAATCAAACCTGCAAAGATTGTGAATGGACAAGAGATGTGCAAAATTGTTGTAGAGACTAAAGATACACAGGGGAATGAAGAAGGATGGGATAATGAGGTTTCTTTACTAAAAATGAAGTATATTACCTTCATGTTCCCACTAAATCATGGTATTACGAGTTAAAGGACTATATTACTCATGGTAGTACTCCCCAATATTTGGAACCTCAGAAGAAAAGAGTTGTTAGATTGAAGCCTGCTCGATATCAATTGATATATGGAATTCTTTTCAGATGTAACTATAATGATGTCTTGTTAATATGTTTGGAGAAACCAAATGCAAAGAAAGTTTTAGCTAAATTGCATGATGGTCTTGTTGGAGGCCATTTTGGAGGGGACACTACTACCCATAAAGTACTCCAAGCAGGGTATTACTAACCAACATTATTTAAGGATGCTCATGCCTATACAAAAAAATGTGAAGTGTGCTAGAAGTCAACTAGAAGAGAAAAGAAACTTGCATTTCCTCTCTAACCTATTTCAATTGACAATCCTTTTCAATAGTGGGGCTTAGATATTATTGGTGAAATTAATCATAATTCCTCACAACTCCAGAAGTACATTTTGATAGCAACAGACTACTTCACAAGATGGACATAAGTTGTTTGATAAGAGATTTTTCAGTAATAAGGATTTTAAAGTAGGAGACCTGGTCTTAAAATGGGATAAAGCTAATGAGCCTAAAGGTAAACATACAAAGTTCAACAAATCTGGCTTGGCCCATTTCAAATTGTTGAACCTTGGATCTGAAACTTTCTGACTGAGAACTCTAGAAGGAGAGATTGAGGACCTCCCTGTCAATGGTCAAATCCTCAAGAAATAATTCTCTTGATCACCTCGAGTGAGATAGTCTTGTACATAGTAGTTTGCCTTTTCATTTTGTTTTTCTTCCAAAATTTCTTGCGTTTAGAATACTTTTTCTTTTTGTTTCTTGTATTTACTTCAAATTGATTTTGATTTGATTTTTTGTTTGTTGATTTTTAACTAGTCCTTTCTGTTTTATTTGCATGCTGAAAGAAGACAATTGTTTACAACTTGGAAACGTAAAGAGACCCTCCTATATTAAATTATCATAAAAACTTGAAAATTCACTCTATCTAATTTATGGAATAATTTGACATTAGGGGATTAAAGATACATAGTGGAAACCTTGGGATAGACAAATCTTACAAGTCTTCATAAACTCTTAAGTTATGCATTTTGAAAAATATCAACAAAGTTGGATCTAAATGTGGTGTATTCCTTCCCATGGTGGTACTCTCATAAATGCTTCAGGGCTTACATGCAAACATATATATGCTATCCTATAGGTGTATTTTGGATATTCTATGAAAGTTCCATTCACTACACTTAGAAATGTTGATTCTTCTATACTTTCAAATGGTAGACCCACAAATGCAACAAGTATTGGAAGTGCCAACATATCAAAGAAAATTGAAGTGCCATTCCATGCCTTTAAGGAGATTCTAAACATGGTCCCCCATCCATGATAAGGTGAAAAAGCATTAAAATCCCAAATGAGTAAAGTAAAGAAAACATATATCTATTTATTCTTCTTGAAATGGCTTGGGACTAGAGCGCTCATGTAAAAGGATGCAGAGGTAACCCTGTCAAGGATACAGACGCTCGATGGAAGCAGGGCCATGCCTATGGTATCATAGATGAGGTCCAAACATTGACACCTATGTCAATTACAAAGTGTTGCACTATGGTGTCATACCTAAGCAAGATATATACATGCAAAAGCACAGATTAATAAACTCCATACATTGGCTAGAATATTACCTATAAGTTGTTATTAATTGTTTATATATTTCAGAAAGAAAAGCTTATTGATGTGGAACCCATGGTATAAGCATAAATCATATTTTCTTGAACACTGTATCTTAAATATTCTAATGTAATCTAACCTTTGAGTTTTCTAAAAGACGGAGATAAATAGTTCATCCCAATGTCACCATTTGTTGTAGTTACAACAACTCCCATTAATTTTTCATTTTATGGAAAAATTAAATGGGTCCCCCTACTAAAATTCCTAGTCTAAGTTGGATTGAAAAGAGTAGTTCCTGAGATCCTAGTAGTTTCGTGGTACTAAAAGAGGATGGAATCTCTTTCGCCCTTTATTTGGCCTTGCTTTGGATGTACATTTTGATTGAATTATTCGAAGAATTATTAATTCTTGCAACTTTGTCTATTTCTGATTTAATTAAAAAATGATCCTATATCGGCTCTCGGTTGATCATGCTCACTTGCATTCGTTTGCAGATTTCAATGAAGTTGAAACCAATATCGGTATCGAACTATCGACCTATACTTATTGGAGGGTCAAGTTTGCACTGTTTACATTTTCTCGATATTCGATATTGGCTTCGGGATTTTCCTTATCAAATCCACCATCTATAGTGACTCCCCACAGTGTATCTACGATGAGTGTTTTCCCGATATATCGCCTAGGGACTCTCCATCAGCTTTTCTTTTAAGCGTTCCACTTCTTGCCTCCCGATATAGCTTTTCTTGATATCACTTCGGGAAATCTAGATAGATTTTGTTGTTAAAAAGGTCCCTTTATATAATTCAGTTAACCTTTTTCAAGCCTTTTTCATCACGTCGGGCCCAGTTATATCACCTTAGATAATCTTCATCAAGTTTTCCTTTCAGCAATCATTTTACTTAATCCTCGATGGACATAACCCCAAAAGATTCTACGACCCAAATTAGCATGATCAAATGACCTTGATTAAATTAAGGCATAAATATGTGCGGGGGTTAAAAGATTTATTAACCCCAAAAGATCATACCACTCAAATTGGCGTGATCAGACGACCCAAATCAAAATTGGGCTTAAATATGTGCACTCCTTAACCATACAGTTTACCTCCTAAAGATATTACGGTTGAGGATGATCTAATTCGATGACGCAAATAAAATTCGGGCTTAAATATGTGCAATGGTTAACAAATTTCTCAACCCCGAAGGAACTAACAGCTACGATCAATAGCGATCTACGATTCTCATTCCTTTTAGGATAAAATATGCGCAGCCGATAAAAAGGTCCTTTCATCCCGAATTTTCTACAGAGTGACACTTGTCCTCTTCTCCATGTGTCATCTGCATGTTAGATTCAAATTCTCACACAATCTAGGTTTTTCCTATGTGGTGTCACTCCACATTATCGCTCATCTCGATACATCAACTTCTAATATATCGCCTCAGTGAATATTCATCAGGTTTTCCTTTCAACAATCACTTTTCTTATCCCTGATGGGCGTAACCCCGATGAACCTTCCCTGATGGACGAATCCGCGATGGGCATAACCCTGACGAGCCTTCCACAATGGATGTAACTCCAATGGACGTAACCCCGATGATGTATCCCTAATGGCTTAAACCTTGAATCCACGATGGGCATAACCCTGACAAGCCTTCCGCAATGGATATAACTCCAATGGACATAACCCTGATGATGTATCCCTGATGGCTTAAACCCCGATGGACCTTAATCCCAATGGTGTTTATCCCTGATTGACGTACTCCCGATGGCTTAATTCTCGATAGACGGATCTCCAATACTCATCAACCCAATGCTTTCTATCATGGTTTCACAATCAACGGTCATAGTGGTAAGGCCAATGAGGTAATTCCTAATAACATTACCAATATCTATACTTCTCTCGCGTGTTATAATATTTCGATTTCAATTACATTAATGGTAATGCAGAGAATAAGTAAATTCATTGTATATACTTATTCCCCATGCTTTCATTTTATTCCTCAATCTATATTGAGCAAAGAGCGAAACAATAACTTTCTAAGCCCACTCCAAGATTGTTAATAATTCCTTTGTTGGTTTTGTTCAAGATAAAGGTAGATGTAGTCATTAGTTGTAACCTTAAGCTATTTATTGTATTCTGAATATAGGAAGCTTTGCCTCTTTTACAAAACCCTTAATATCGTTTTAATTTTGCAGGATTCTTAGAGAAAAGATGGAAAATTTCAAGCTTCAAAGGGGAAAACCACTTAATAGATAAGGAACATTCACAGGAAATGGAGAGGCTGAGAACAAAGCGCCTAGAGAAAAACACTATCTTTGAGCAACAAAGAATATAGATCACAGAATATGAATCCATGATAGCAAATGAAGGTCTAAGAAAAGCATAGACATGATTTTTCACTGAGTTGGATGAAATCCAACAATGTCATGGTGATCTAATGAAGTTGTCTGATTAGGTAGATACACAATTGGACCAAAGGAAAGTTGTCCTGGACGCTTTTGATAAGATAGTACACTGGCATAAGCTACACGCAGAGACCCCTTCAAATATCCCAAGAATTGATCAAAGAGGAGAAAACCAAAGTATTGTTGAATACATGGAAGGCCTCTTGTGAAGACATTGAGGAAACCGTCAAGACCACCACCAAAGCTTGTTTCAAACTATGGAACTCAATCGATTAAATTTTAGAGCAATTCAACATGCCAACAATGGGTGAATTGAACCAGACAGTGCCCAACAAACTATGAATTGTAGAGGTGGAACAAAGAAGAGACAACAAAAAAAACATTGTGCAAATCAACGAAATAAATAAGGATGTTTTGAACAACTTATCAATAAGACCGATAACGCTTGCCACTATATGCGATGCATATACTCAGAAAATACATAAGGAATTGAAAAGAGATGTGGTGGAGAAGATTTATGATAGAGAGATACAAATAGAAAAGATGCAATCTAGTCGTATTGAAAAAATCTCCAAAGCTCATAATTTATGGACCACTTATAAAAAGGGTGGTTGCTGAAAACTTCATGCTATATTGTAATATGAAGAGAAACTCAAAATATAGAAAAAAACAAAAGTGATAAAATAGAACTATTGTAACTGTAACATTAACAGTTACAGAAGTTGAAAGACCTCTCTTGTTTTATAAAAGAAAGATTATTGTAACAAAACAAGGGAGGGACTTTTTGCTTAATATACCATTGTAGCATTCTTATTGCATGGAATAAAGGACGAAAGGACTATTTTTGTGGCCACGAATGGTATTCAATTGTGATATGGGATGTTTCTTCATTTACAGTTGATGTTCATTAATTATATGAATGCTCATGCAAATGACATTCTTCAACTAATGATTTCATGGTTGCAATCAGGTGTAATGATAATGTTTCAGTTTTAGTCAATGAATTTTCATTAATTGTCTCTATTGCATTGTTGGTTTAACATATTATTGATTATGTGAATTCTTTTCAGTGATTGGTAATATATTTTAAGTTTCCTTCTGTTGGAATATTAGCTGTTGTCATTGATGTCAACCCTAGTCAAGGGTTTTGGACCGCAAGATTGATGAAGGTATTTGGAAATAAAGGACAATGCACATGCATATACAACACCCATGAATGGATAATATACATCATGTTGTTTCCGATGGTATGTGGAATGTCACATGGATCCTCATGGTTGAGGAGAAATGAATTTTTGAAGATGACAAAGTGAATTGAAAAAGGAAGTACATGTAGGCCCTGAAGATAATTAAAGAAAAAAATTACAAAATAAGAAAGTGTCAGGTCGGCCCTAATGTTAAAAAGAAATGAAATAAATGGTATAAATAAATATTATTATACATTCATTTTATACACAAGTCGAATTTCAGAGGAAATCAGAAGTAAAGAAGGTCGGATTTCAAGGGAAGATGAAGTCTTTTGGTGATGTGTTCTAAGGTATGTTATTTTTCAGGTCATCTTACCATTTTTGCTATAAAAAATTTTCTAGAACGATTCAGATGGTGAAATTGATATGGTATTGAGAAGACATATCAAGGTACCTGTGGTAAAAGTTTCAGCTCTTGATTCGCTATAATTATGGAGATATAGTCTGTGGAAGATAGGGTTTTTGACCAGTCCTAAAGCTAGTCAATAAACAAGTGTTCTGGGTAAAATAGTCATAACTTCTTCATAGAGAATCCAAATGACGTGGGACAAATTTCATTGGAAAGAGTACAGACTATAGTTTATTTTGTGCAAGTTTCAGAATCTGATGTTAAATATTGAGCACGGGGAATTCTGTACAAGTTAGGTATCTTGAATAAACCGAATTGAACAAGGTCTACCATTCTCTCTATAACTTCTTTTTGGGGAGGATTCAATGAGTGAAACTTGGAGAAGTTTCAGAAAATAAATTGAATAATATTATCTACAAGATCAGAGAATTCCAAGAATTGAATAATTGTATAAATTGAAGAAGTCTCAGGAAGCATTATCAGGTTATATGTGATGGTTGGTTGATGGTGATGATTTAATGTGAAGTTTTATTATCTTTCGTATATTCTTGGGTGGAAGGAAGGGGCAAGGATGGAGAGTTAAACTCTCTCTTGATATTGGAGGATTGTATCTTCCTCTTGGAGGTTTATCCCTCCCTTTACATTTGGAAGTTGTAGCTACCTTTGGAA